>JANHGB010046483.1:0-32500 GCA_026283785.1 Coracopsis vasa | reverse complement strand
ATGAAGGATTCCACTTGTGGTTAGCTTGCTAATAGAAATGACAGGCTTCAAATAACCTGAAAGCATCCAGCACGATGCTTGTCTATCTGATCAGGGCTCTTCGGCTGGCACCTGACACTTTCAATACCATAATGACATTCACATGCATTCTTTTCGAATGCTGTCACACAGCAAGATCTTTCTTCTCTTCATTTGCTTAGAGGGTGCCTGGCAAAGCTATTAAGTCTGTGATGGGAGTGACAGTTAACTGCAGGCCTGTCAGCCTTACTTCCGATGTCAGCACATCCTTGTACCCATTAAGAGCATATCGCTCCAACTTCACAAATAACCCACCGTAATGTGCTCTGCCACTGTGTATTTTGCATCCAAACACAGCCCCTAATGGGCTCGCTGAGAGGTCCCTTCTGAGGCGCTCACAGGGTGTTTGTTTAGTTGATCCTTTACAGGGCTGCTCCTGGGGAGAGACAGAGGGAAAGTTTAAAAGCCTCTGGAAGGTTTCTCAGTTGTGCCCAAGGTGGGTTGTTGAACTCGTGTCTGTCTGGACTTGTCCTTTGTTGGGTGGAACAGTGAATTTTGAACCTATTTAGACTGGAAGAAGGGTCCTGGTTTTCTCCTAACCTATCAAGGCCGTTAATGGTAGAGCGACCAACAGAAAGGAGTATTTCAATAAAAGAAACTCTTTGCAAAGGCAAAATGATTCATTAGGTTATAGCCAATCTGTAGAGAGGACACTGACACAGCAGTAGCCGCTGCAAGGCACAGCAGCACCTCTAGCATTTTCCTTTGAGTGGGGCCACTTGGTACATGAGTACCTGTTAGGACTTCAGCTTTATGTGGCTACAATTCCATCCTCTTATGCTTGGCACTCTTTTATGCTGTTGAACGTTCTCTGTTAATAACACATCCCAATAACCCACAGGATTTAATTTTTAAAAGCACTTTTTCCATAACTGAAGATGTGGTTGGAACCATTAAAGGGTTTTGTAATGTTGGGAGACTAAATAATGGGCTTTTTACTCTTGATCTGCAATGCAGAGAAGTGCAGTGGTACCTCATTTCTACATCACCAGCAAATACAGGGGTGATAGTTTCATGGTATATGGGATGGGTTTTCATCAGAATTTCATGGTTTTCTCAGCTGAGTGACTCACTGGTAAACAGCGTTTCTCTTTTATTCTGTCACAGAACTGAGCCTGAACTGAATCGTGGCAATGCTACAGAAATGATAGTTTAGAAGTGATGAGTAGTTAAGCAGTAATGCAATTATAGCTGCCATGCTGTAACTCTTCAGGTAACTCTTTCTTCCCTGTTCTGACCAGCGTCAGCCATCATCTTTCTTGTTACGGAGGATATGATGCTTAAAAAACAAGCAAAGCAACTGGCCTGGTTTGTGCCAAGAATCTTTCAGTGCCTTGTAACGTGTGGTCCTGGGCCCAGCAGCGAGGTTATTACAGGAGTTAATGGCTGACTGAGCACAAGCTAAGAATTACATGTCATTTGTAATTGCCATTTGTCTGTATGATTTGGGAATTGATAGCAGCAAGAAAACCAGAAGAGAACTTAATGAACACACCTACATCTCTGCTGCTTTTGGTAGTGTTTGAGTCATAACTGGACCTCTGATGAAATATTAAAAGAACTGTGAAAGCCTAACAAGAAGCTTGAAGTAAAAAACATGGGGGTTTTTTACCCTATCCTGAGACGCTATAATTGAGATGTGCAATTAAATAACTTGCCAGCTCTGAGGACATTTACTGCTGCCGTGGGCATTACTAAGAGCTTCAGAAGCTTGAAAAGGAGGGTGGACATCTTGTGGACAACTCAACAATTATTTTTAAAGCTCTGCTAATGCAACTGAGAAACCAAGCTGCCTTCTTGGCATCTGCTCTTGAGTCTACTGTACATCAGATATACCAGAGATGGGGCCAGGGGGAGATTCAAATTCAACAGCCAGCAGCCCGGGTATCAATTAAAGTTGTGTTATTTTCATATGTCACCATTATGACCCTTTCAACAGTGCAGCTATAGTGGAATCAGGATGTCTCTCTGACCCTATACTATGCAAATGCTCTGAGGCCAGAAGGACTAGAAAACCTACTGAATTTTAATGGGAGAAGTGTGTGATGCCCCCTCATTGACATTCTGTGTGGATGTTTTTCACTAATCCTCACACTCAGTAGGCATAACTTTCTTGATCTTGGTTCTTGAGCAGGCTGCACAGGTCAAAAAGGCAGCTGAGATGGGCCAGAAAGAAGTCAAGCCCTACAGCATGGAGTGACATATTTAGCTACAATTAGAAACAGGCTTGGGCCATCAAGTTCAAGTAAGAATCCAAATTCTCCTGAAGCTGGAGTGATGGGTGAGCCATAGGTTTGGGTCAGTCCCCAGTGTGACCACTCAGTTCATCTGCAGCCAGAATTTCCCAGAGTTCTTTCCTGGGTTTACATTTTGAGGGATATTTTTGAGTTTATCTGTAGTCAGGAAAAGCTTGCTGAGGTTTCAGTGTAGGGTTGTCCTGAAGTAAATGGTATAGCTCCTCTGCTCGAACCTCTCTCCATAACTGGTATGGAGAAGCAGCTCTGCCATGAAGGATAACAAGAGAGATGTAAGAGGAATAGTAGATTATTTTTCTGCAGTAATTTTTTTCACTATATTATGTTCCCCTTGAATAGTTGGTAACCTCCTGGCTGGAGGAGGTGTGGAGACCAAACGATGAAGATCAGTGGTCTCCAGATCCATTCTGGCCTGTGTACATCATGTAGTACACAGAAGGTGATAGGCTGCGTCTTCTGTGACAGTCTCTGCTCCAGTGGCTTCTTGTAGCCATGAAGGAGCTTCCCATAGCTATGAGGCAGCAATTGGAGACCATGGTTTTGGGGGAAGAAATAGGCCTTTGATGTTTTTTACGTGATCCTTATTTGTTGTTCCCGTTGAAGAGCTCTTCCACTGCAGAGCTGCCCAGCTCCACTACACCATCTACCACGTCCAGATACAGTCCTTCTGTTCTCCTGTTTGACTGTGTCCTCAGTGTTTGCTAGAGGGTGATCGATGGACCCAGGAGGCCTGACCTGGAAGGTGGCAGCCACACTGTGTACCCAGAGCTTCCACTTCAGTGAGGAGAAGGTGTAACACAGAAACATGCTGGCTTCCCACTGCTGTCGAGGGGACAGAGCTGCCGGCAAGATGAGAAAGATCACTGCGG
Organism: Coracopsis vasa; assembly: GCA_026283785.1. Taxonomy (NCBI): domain Eukaryota; kingdom Metazoa; phylum Chordata; class Aves; order Psittaciformes; family Psittacidae; genus Coracopsis; species Coracopsis vasa. The sequence continues at coordinate 29,298 of JANHGB010046483.1, read as the reverse complement.
TTTACATCTATATATGTTCGTATTTAGGGGGATAATGCTCAATATAGTGATTGTGGTCTGAATTCAGCTTGCTGTGGTGTGTGATGCACACAGTAAGGGGTTTATGCTGTGTGATACACACAATAGCGGGTTTATTCTGTGGTGAATTGAAGGGCCAGTGATCTGGGTTGGAGCGTTAGGGAGTGAGGAAAGTGGGGTGCAACTGCGGAGATGGTTTTCATTCACTTGGCGGTTGGGTTTGGGGTTTATGGGTTTTTTTAGTTGGCTCTGGCTTGCTTTGCTCTTTTTGCTCTTTTATTCCCACCAGCTTTATAAAGCCTTAAATGTTTATGAATTAGGGCCACATAGTATTTAAATTTCCAAACAGAGAACCATTCTTCTCTCTAACAACCTCCTGACTTTCTAAGGTTGTCAGACGTGTTACTCCTTTTTTAAAGGGGGTATTGTATATAGAACCTCAATTATTTCCTTATAAAGTGATCTTAAAATGACTCCCCAGTGAGTTTTAGGAAAGTGTGTCTAGACTTTTTTCTTTCTCTGCTTTATCCCAGCCTCCCCTTTCCAGCCTGCCCCTATCATTTGGTAGGTTATGGATAGCTGAGGATTTGTTATACTGCAATTTAATGCTGAGTGTGTGTTGTGACCTTTGTGGGGGGGAGTCTGTTGGCAGTATCATTACAAATAAAGTACTAACAGATTTCACAAGTTTATAGATTCCAAACTGGATGCTGAAACCTGCAGTCATTTATAAACTTACCTCCACAGCTTTTCAGACTTGACACCAGGGTGGTGGCAGAGCCCCTGCTCAAATGCCAGCTGATTGCTTTTCTACATCCCCTTTCATAAGCCAGGCGACCTCCCATTGGGTGCCTCTGCAATTTGGCTGAGGTAGTGATTGCAGCTGCAGAAGATAAAGCCCTGGAAGGTCCAGGCACACATGTGCTGTCATGTGCACCGTGCCGGAGTGCAGGTATTTGTTAGTTCAGCTGGACATGGCCAACTACAAAGGCTTCGCAAAACCTGGACTGTATTAGCCAAGCGGCTCTTGAATGGAGACAAACACTCAGGCTCCAGCATGATGAAGGAGCTACAGGCCATTAAGTTGGGTTTGGGGGTAATTTTTACAAACCCAGTTGGGGCAGGTGGTTGGAGTCAGGGGTTATGGCTGAACCATGCAGTGCAGCCCAGCATCCTCCTGCTCACTCTGCACAGCGCAGCTCTGCTGCAGTGTGAAGGTGATCCTGGAGACAGGCTAAATTGAGTGACCGAGGTGTCTGCAAGCTCTGGCCCCTCTCAGCAGGGCAGATTTGGCTGAGTGGAGAGCACACACTCAACCCATACAGTTGAATTCCCCGGGCTGGCTGGTAGAACCACTGCCGGCCCTGCTTCCTGCTGCTGCAGCCCTGGAGAGGGGCCACTGCTCCGAGAGGGGCTCATGGTGGGAGGGAGGATTTGCGTGGCAGGATGCTAAGACAGCCAGAGCTGTGGTTGGCTTTACTGCAGGAAGTGGATTAGGCAAATCCCTGGAACAGTGCAGAAATCCATTTTTCCAGGTGCTGAGGCTGAAGGAAACATGTAATTAATAGTATCCTGATTCTGTACTTAGTTCAGTCTTAGAGCAAGGTATCCCGGAGTTTGTATTTTTAGCAGCCACTTTAAGAGATGGTGGGAGGGTTGGATAAGTGTGTATGGGGGTAGAGATTAATTTAAAATTGATAACCACATGGCAGCACCACAGTTTTAACAAGCTCAAGGCCTGCCTGGTGAAGCCTCTGCACTCGGGGGACTGCAGTTCAATTCGCTGTGCTGCCAGTTGAAATCAGGAATCACAACTGCAGTGATTAGCAGTGAATTTCCTGATCTTGGTGCCGCAGGCAAAGGAAGGAGGGGACTGGTTTTTCCCTCTCTCCAGTGTGGTTAACCCCTAGGAGGGGAGGCGAAGGTAGGGAAAGGGAATCTGGGGGAGTTTGCACCATTTAAACTTGTACATGCTGTTTAAAAATAATCAATGGCCATTAGTGGCTGGGTCTGACTGTGGAAAGCGCCCAGTGGCATCTCAATTAATCTCATTGCTAATAGAGGAGCAGCACTTCCAAATGCTTGTGGTACCCTTCTCGTTCCAATGATGTAGGTAGGACAGAGGCAGTATGTGGAGGGCAAAACACAGCCTGCTCTCAGGATGTCAGTCCAGAGGGATGCCAAACACTGATCTTAAACCAATATAAGATTCGATGAAGGGTTTATGATAAGTCGTGCTCCAGCTGATGTTGGGCCCAGGCTCTGTCCACCAGCACTTTCCATGGTTTTTTGTGTGATTTCTGATTTCACCGTGAAAGGTTTATATAAATTCAGTTTCTCAGATCAATAGATGAAAACTGAGGTGAATTTCCCCCTCACCTGGAAGTTCAGCACCTAAAAGTCAGTACAGATACGCTACAGTCAGTCAATGGCAGCAGAATTAGTCCCTTTGCTTGTTTTAAGGGTGGATTGTTTGCATATTTTTAACATGAAGATCATGTATTAATACATATATTGTACTGCTTTAACTATAGAAACGAATATAACTGTAGTAAAAATTAATATAAGGATGCTGATGCCTCAGAGATTTCCATGGAACACACCAAGCTTTGTTGCTTTAATGCATTTTCAAGCCAGTGGCAGAAGAATAAGCTGAGTATGGGCAGGGTGGCAAACTGCAGCCTGCTGGCTGTGATACCCTTTTGCTCACAGCAAACTGTGTTTCTTCTTAGTATGTGGAGGGTGCCTTGAAAACGAGCTTATTACTAATGAGCAGTTTCCATTGCAATGTTGCACATTTTTTTCTTGCTCTTATTGGCTACTGAATAAATCCTGATGCACTTCTGGAATTTCAAATAGCACTGTGAGAACTGGATGCTTGCAAAATGTATCAAGACAAAAACCAAGAGGGTTGTAGTCAGTTCGTCCTGCATTGTCTCTGCGGCTCCTTCCTCCCCAGGGCAGGACTGCTCACACTCCTCCTCTGCTGTGGCACAGGCTTCTCTGTCCATGGGGCCACAGGTCCTGCCAGGAGCCTGCTCCAGTGCAGGCTTCCCATGGGACCACAGCCTCCTTTGGACATCCCCTTGCTCCAGCGTGGGGTCCTCCGTGGGCTGCAGGGGGATCTCTGCTCCACTGTGAACCTCCATGGGCTGCACCATGGGCTGCAGGGGAACCTCTGCTCCAGCACCTGGAGCACCTCCTGCCTCCTTCTGCACTGACCTTAGGCTCTGCAGGGCTGCTCCTCTCATGTTCTCACTCCTCTCTGTGGCTGCAGTTGTTCCTGCCCAGTTTTCTCTTCCTCCTTTTCAAATACATCACCTCAGAGGCGCTGCCACCATTGCTGATGGGCTCAGCCTTGGCCAGCGGCGGGTCCTGCATTGGCTTCATCAGACATGGGGGAAGCTTCTAGAGAAGCCACCCCTGTAGCCACCCCTGCTACCTGAACCTTGCCACGCAAACCCCATCCGCAGTCATTAATCCTCAAGAACTCTTGCCTCCAGCACATACAAATCTCCTGACAACAATCTTTATTAAACCTGGTCAAATGACAGGTTCGCAGTGCATCAGTCACAGCACGTCTCCTGGCTCCAGTGTGACTTGAGGCCACTGAGTTGTCCCGTGGAGAGCACAGAGCAACTTCTTTGAAGGCAAGAAGAACCTAGATTTAAACTGATGTAATTTGAGAGCAGGATTTGGCCCATGGACTCCAGTTCTTGCTCCCCTGGCACTTGTAAGCTTTTTATTACTAATTAAAGTTGGTAAGTAGTCCCCCTCAGGGTGTTTTGGCTCATAAATGAAGGCCAACAAAATATCTAATTTCGCTAAATAGAGTAATTTTTTATATGCCAATAGAGGGCTTTTGGTGAGATTTTGTTTTCTCTCTCCTCACTGTTATGTAGAAACTAAAGCTCCAGTGGTTCCTGTCAACCTCAGAAGCAAAAGCAGCTCTTGGGTTTGTTTCCTTGCCTTATCCTGTTCCCTAAGGCCTTAACTCCTCCTGTACCCCCACCATGGTCCCATTCTCGCAGGGGTCTGACCCTGGTTCTCAGTGTTAGCTTCTAGAGCTGAGACCTCTCTGGGAGTCTTAGCTGGAAAAGGTGCTATTTAGCACGTACAGGAACATCAGAATCCAGTTATGTGACATTTCCAACCCTAAAGTATTAGGAGTCATTAGCATGTGTGTAATTGTGCATACCTTGTTTCTTTTCAGAACGTTGTGTTCTCCTTAGGCAGTTAAAACATAGGTTTCTTTCCCTTCTTAAAACCAAACCTGTTACAGTATGATGAATGAAACAGCAGAAGGAAAAGTGGTTTAATAGCAGGAACAGTACAAACCCTTCATTGACAGGGATTATTATGATGATAAGCATTCAGCAGAGTTGGAATTTATAGACGCCGTTTTGACCAGGCAGCAATGTGAAATATTTGGAGGTGAATTTCATCTCTGTGAAGACCAAAAGCTGTTTAAAAACCAGACTGGAGTCTTTTGATTTACATTTCTGATATTAAACAGAGAGCCGCTCTCTGCAGGTTTTGCTACAGGGCATCGCTTCATTGCTAAGAAATAGGGCTATGGCAAGAATCCAACTTCTTAATGAACCAGCCTATCTGGAGCAAAACAGCTTTTCACACCATAATAAACAATGAACACCTTTTAGATAACAAATTCAATGGCAAAAATATTGCATTGTACATGTCACAGCCCAGTAATTGAATGGAGGCACTTGCTGCATTAGTGCTTTACATTAATTTTTAACATTAATTTTGTTTGGCCTGCGGGGGAAATATTTCCTTCTTTTTTGCCTCTGATATCCTGCAGCTCATTAGCACTGTTTTACTGCTGCTCTACAATGCTGCTCTAATCGCCCCATTTGTAGCTAGAGGCTCAGGTTTGAGCTAGAGCAAGAGAGAAAGTGCTGGAGCTTTTACCCAAATCAGAAATGAAGCTTCAACCACCCTTAACAGTCAGCATCTCCAACAACAGCAAATGTGCCTTTGTGAGGCTGTGTTCATTACACCCCGCATGGGTTGTTGGCTTGCAGTTCTGGCTGGATTTGTAGCCTGGGACAAGAAAGTTTGCATCCCATTGCTGATGTTGGCCAGGGAAGCAGAGTTCTCCCCCTGCCATATGAACAGTTCCTACTTGTGGACACTTTGGGGCTTTAGCTATAGCTCTTCTGTATTGTCATTTTCCTGGGAAAGGTCTGATATGGATTTCAATTTAAAAAGTGATTGTGCTTATTCAGAGTTACTGAAGAGCACAAATGCATTTTTCACCTTGGAGCACTGGAACGCTGCCCTGCTCGGGAAAATGAGACAAGGAAAATCAAAGTTAAACAGCTTCAGCGTCAGCCCAATTCTCTGCACTGTTCACAGTTGTTAATTTAACAGTGGACTGATTCTATCTTCCCGAATAAAGTGCCATGTGGGCAGCTACTGAAGGGTCCCAGCACTTAATGCTCACTCCACTAAGTCTCCCTGGCTGCAGCAGGACTCGAAGCAACACAGCTCTGTGGATAATATGAAGCAGCAAAGCCCACGTTGCGCAGGACTTCTCCACTGGGCCCCATCTCACCATGCTGGGAATCCTCAGCTGCTGCAGCCCAAGAGGTTTTAGCTGATCCTTGAGTCTGTACAAAACCAGTCCTTGAATGTGCTTGTATGTGAGAAAACAGGTACTCTGCACCACCGAGTGTTCTGCTAGTAGTGGTGCTGAAGACTTCAAGTCTTTCTCAGTAAGCAGCATATGCTGTGACAGGGACACATGTGTGCATGTCCTGGCAAGACGTTGGCTTTGTCAAGACGGGTGCTCAGGAGGAATCAACCTGCTTGACAGAACAGAGAAATAATCATTGCAGGTTGCAGGAGGCGGCAGGATTATTCCTGCGTCTCACTATCTGTCTGTGCCCATCACCGCACTATCTGAGTGCCTGTCAGGGCTTGTTTTTCACATTTTCAATATCATTTCACAGCTTTTTCAACACGACTGCCCAAATGTCAATTGTGCAGTACAACGTGGAATTACCGAGCAAGGGAAAACGTAGGTGTTGAACAGCATCTGTATTGCTTGACCTCCGCTGTGCTTTCACTTAATGAAAACAATAGCTGTGAATTTGGTGTAGTTAAGCTGAACTTTGTATTTAATGTGAAGTGCGGTGTTGCTATGAATATAAAGGTGTATTTCATCCAAATCAATTAGATTGGATTCCTGTGCCATTAAGACCAGTTTCTCCTACCATACAAGAGGAATGTAACAAGTAACTGGGAACTTGCTCTACTCTGCTACAGGACAGTATCTGTAGATAGGAAATTATATGTAATTACAGTGGGTGAGATCATCAGTTTATATAAATCAGCATGACTTTGCTGATGTCAGTGGAATTATGCCAATTTACACCAGCTGAATGAGACAAACACATGCACAGATGTCCTGAGTCTCCCAGTTTGCAGTGGTGGGAGTCCTGACTGGCTGCAGCTGTGGTAGGTTGGGTCCTCTGCAGTAAACCACCATCAGTGATGGTTTTAATCTAAAACAGGGGAGATTCAGGCTGAATGTGAGGGAGAAATGTCTTATGAAGGTGGTAAAACACTGGCCCAGGTTGCCCAGAGAGATGGTGGATGCCCCATCCCTGGAGACATTCAAGGCCAGGCTGGATGTGGTTCTGAACAACCTGATCTAGTTGAAGATATCCCTGCTTATTGCAGGGGGTTGAACTAGATGAGCTTTGAAAGGTCGCTGCCAACCCAAGCCATTCTATGATTCAGCTGGGCAGTTTATGGGGCAGAAGATGTGGGGAGTAGATTTACGCATGCAGCTTGCCTTCACTGGTGAAGTGCTCAGCAGAAACCTGTGCAGCAGAGGTGTCCTCAGCCTGGACCTTCTCCTGGAAGTGAAAGGCTGGTATGAAAATCAGGCTGCACTGGAAATCCCTGCCTCAAATCTGTAATTCTCCTGTTAAATCAGGTGTGCTGCCTGTAGAGCTGCTCCAGTTCAATTTCTATCCCCATTTCAAGTTGAGGGAAAGGAATCCTAACCGGGATTGTTTCTTGGACCTTGTGTTTTTAGCAGAAGAGGCAGCAGGGAAGCTGCAGAACACGGACGAGCTGGTGGGAGTCATTAGAACAATGGTGGCCGGCAGCAGGGCTGCGGCACTGAATAAACCAGAGGGGCTATTGTTGCCTTTCAGACAGGCTAGGTAATATTTTATTTCATGGAACTTGTAGCCATTTTTAAGCTTTCATTTTTCATAATGTCACAGATAATCTTTTATCTATTATCCAGTCGTGCTATTCTGACAGCCATTTGCATCAAATGGGAACGTGCAGGCTGGAACTCTCTCTGGTGGGGAAACCAGCTTGATCTGAAAGGTTATTCACGCTCGCTGTGTCTCGGGGCTTTGTTCTTGATTCACACTCATTTCCCCCCATCTAAATGCAGGCATTTCTGGAGCTTTTTCTTTAGAAAAGCCTTCAGTTCTGAGATCTGAGCTTATTCGAGTTTCTTCCTACGTATCAGTCAAAAACTTGTATTCACTGCAAATGATGAATCTGCTTTGAAACATTTGTTGAAGACTCTGTGTGCCTCCAGAATCCTTTCAGAGCCTTTCCTACAGAGACACCAGCAGCTTTCTTATTTCTTATTTTTAAGGAGAGGGAAGAATGCTGAAGGAAGCAGCTATGAGCCTTTTTGCAGTTGCATCTCTATCCACCAACAACCCCACCCCACCAAAACCCCCAATGGGAGCAATGACCTTTAAAGATGTGGGTAGAATATGAGCTGAGTGTTTAAAAGTTAGCAAAGCAGAAAAACTGCATGTGACTGGAAATAGGAAAATGTGGCTCAATATTACCTTGGTTTCATAATTCTTCACTTAAGAGGTTATTAAATGACAATAAAGAGGGTGAATAAACCTCCATTTCACATGGAGAATTTCACTGATTGAAGCAGTTACCTTATTCTCCACCTAATAAACCCAAATAGGTCTCCTTTATAGTGCCTTTTTGTGTTCTTAGGGTTATTTGAAAGTCCTTCTCACAAGGGTGACTAAGCAGGTGGATTCGCTGCCCATCACATGCTGCTTATTCCCCCTCACGTCTCATCAGCACTTTCAGTAGCACAGCGCTCCCAAAATACCTACTTGCGGAGTCAGCGCTGGGTGCGAGCCGGGAACGCTGGTGACATGGGACCTGGAAGGTGCACTCAGTAGTTACAGCTTTGCAAGTAGCTATTGAGGCCTCAGGGTATGGCCAAGGTCCTCCCGCAGTGCATCAGTGGTTTTACCCTTTGGTTCCAAAGGGATGTAGCCTGGCATCCACATGCCTTTCCAGCAAAAGTTATCCCAGCCCATGTTTGATGGATACACGGTGTTTGCTCCTCTCAGGTAAGCCCACAGGGCTCTCTGGCTGCTTGATGTTTCCCAGGATGAGGCTCAGAGGTGCATAGGAAGCACTGTGTTTGGAGTGCCTGACCATTATGGGATTTTCTCCTCTATCCATTAGAATGCCTGTCCCAAACCAGGAAGGAGCATACATCCATTCCTGCTATTAAAAATCGAAGCATCACAAGTTTGCCACATAAATATGCATCCCTGATCAGTGTACGGTTTTTTATTACACAGATACCTCATTTATGTACTTGGTGTCATTTAAAGCCCTGGATTAATAGGAATGAGCAGCATTTCCTCTAGTGGAAGCTGGATATAAAATTTCTTGAATACCAAAGCCATAATGTTGAGTTTATTGTGGACCTTTATAAGGGGTGAGGAGAAACAGGAAGGGGCAAGGAATTAATTATTTTCCCTTCTTCCATCCTCAAGCTTTTCCTTCTTTCTAAATGTCTTCTGCAAGGCCCAAGTTCTGAATTGCAGCATTGAAATTGCATGGGAACCCTTGTTATTAGCCCTGCATCCATGGGATGCAGAAGAGGACAATATCAGTGCTCCAGTTTAGGATCTAGGATGGAAATGTTGTGTTCCTCAGTGTTTCTAGGTGCTGTATCATTTATGAGAATAAAAATCAGCTCTTTCAGGTGTGGAAAACACCAGAGATCTGAACTGGCCACAGATGAAACAGAACTTGGTTACCAGAGGTTTGTGCTGGCAGTGCGTGCGTCATTCGGTGATCATGAAATAAAAGCTTTACATGAGGTTTTGTGGGTTTGGGGATGGGCCGTATCTGTGAGGAATCTGGAGTTGCATTTACTCTTGCTGTGGTTTAAATGTGAATTAACTCTCACAGTGGTAAAGTTTCCAGGACTACCACACTTTGTGTGCAGGGTCTTCTGCTGCTGGGCCAGATCCCAGCTCCCCTGTCTTGCTTTTGTCTGCTGGATGTGAGGTTTCTCACATCTGTCAAACTCCATCTCACATTTGTCAAACTTCTCGTTATAACTATGAGGGGGACTTTGTACGAATTTCCCTTCCTTGAGAGAAAGCTGAGTGTCTCACTTAGTCATGTGCATGTGGGGGCTGAGACCATGAGGCAGATGCTGACTCCATGGAGGCTTGCCATGGGATGATAGGGGCCAGCTGTGCACTCTTACCCTAATTTACACTGATGATGGCAGCTGTGTCTTTGGGCCTGGCCAGAAGTGTCATCAGGTGGTGCCTGCAGTCGTTTGATGGGGTGTGGTCTGCAGTGCAGGGATCTCCTGGGAGTGATGGGCATCAGAGGTTCAGAGCAGAGAGTTGAGGGGATAGCAGCCCCGGGACATCTTCCATCAGCAGGCTGGGATCATGCCTGGCTCCTTGCGTCCAGCAGCTTCAAGGTGTGAGAGAAGCACATCTCCAGCACCAGCTTGTACTTTACACTATGGTTTGCGTTGGCAATTGGGAATGCTTCTGGGGCAAATGCAGTATCTGTCTAACAGCGGAGCCAGGCTGGTACCTTCCAGGATGAGAGGACGAGCAGCTCTCTGGCCACTGCTGGCCCATCACACTTCAATCCTGGTAGGTGCAGAAGCAAAGCTTCAGAGCGATATCTGTATTTTACACATCTTTCCTAATAGCATTTTAGTGATTATTAACTAGGAAAGTGATTAGCAATTAAGAGCTTAGTAATACATGGGAGTCTGTTGTCCTGATTGAATGCCATTACTGCTGATAATGGAAACATTGGAGGTGCATTAAATCCCTCAGTTTAATTAAGAGTTTGTGTAATTACAGTGCATTTTTGCTGTGGTTTATCTGGAAGGGACAAGGGAACTGGAAAAAAGTCCAGCACACTGAGAAAGGGGATGGGTTTGTGAAGTGATGTGGAGTCAGAGCTGAGAGGGGAGAGTAGTGGAATTTGATGAGGGATTGAATGTGCAGCCTGTGTACATGATTTAAACGCTAAAACAAGTGAGTCTCAAAGGGGTTTGATGTCTAATGGCATGGTCTGAAAAGGGGTAATGACAAAAATTCCTTTCTAAAGAGTCCTAGGTTTCTTTTTCTTGTTGTAAACCGTAGTCACTGCGTGTATAAACTTTACAAATGCATGTGAGGTGGACACTATCTTTTCTCTTGTTCGTTCACAAGCACACACTTGTTTGCCCAGGGTGACAAGTGTTCTACTCCTGCAGTGTGGTGTCAGGGACAAATCCTCCCTGGAGCAGCAGGGTACATGGTGCCCATGAAGCTGAGCTCTGGGGAGAGTAGTTGGAGCCTGAGAAATATCAGGGTGTGGGTCACAAACTGAAAGTCAGTTGGGACATTTGTTTGCTTTGCCTGTTAAGTCCTGAAGAATAAGTTGGAGCTTTGGGTGCTTGGAAAGAGTCTGAGCTCCTTTGTCAGAAACTGGTTCTCTTACAAAGTCATCTGTAGCATATGAGGTGTGTGTACTTAATTCTGTCTGCGGTGTGTATAAGCTCCTTTATATTTTAACTCACAGTGCCAAGAATACTAGCCAGGGGTAACTGCAATATTAGTAACCTCTAATTATAATGACTTACTTTTATACCTCTCTTTAATAGTATTATACCCTTCATATTGGAAGTTTTACAGTTTTGTACCACTTAGTGATAAATACTTCATAAGCTCCTGTGGTTCTCTGCTGCTTTTGTGCCTCATGCCATGGATACCTTCATTTCCATGCGCGTGTGCTAGACATTATGAAGTGAGAATGGGAGCCCTATGGGACAGAGATGCTTTCTGAAATATATATCATTATTGCTAATGATGATGCTAAAGTGTATACCTAATACCGTGTTGTGGAGCCTGTTCAGCCCTGTGAAGTGGAAAGTCTTGGCCTCTTGGGTTCAGCATCTCGGAACAAAGTTTTAAATAAGCAGCTGATGACGCAGTGCCTCGGAATAAAGAGTAAATCTGTGCTTTGGCTTCTGCTCTGCTCTGTTCAGTTTGACTCTTTCAGAACTGGAGCAGGCAAGTTTAGTAAAGCATGTGCCACCTGTGTAGTGAGCAAGTGAACTTAGAGAAATAAGCGCAGGGTAACTTGATTTTAATCAGGCGTAGCAACAACAGAGCCCAGGACACTGTGTACTGAGGAGAACACAATGAAAGGGCTTCCCAGTGTTGAATATCTGGGACTGGAAACCTCAGCACCAAGAAACCTGGAAGTGTCGGATTTAAGGATTCATTATCCTTGCACATAGAATTCATAGTGCAGAAACTGCTGACTGAGAAATAGTAACATCCCTTTCCTTGAAGGAAGTGTGCTGTTGAAACTCCTTTTTTGACTAACAAGTAGTATCGGAGGTGAAACAAGTACAGGAAGTTCTCATGATTAAAGTGACCTTTTCTATTGCTATCTAGACTTTGTAAATATACTCGATTGCATTATATTGTTGACATCTGAAAACTGTTACTGAATGACCAGTGCATGATGTTGGGGTTTAGAAGTTATACTCAAGTTACTGCTCTGTAAAGTCTCATGGTCACATGGAAGGCTTAAGCCGGAAAAATACCAAGAAGACATTTTGATGGCAGCCAAAGTGGGGATCACAATGCTCTTGGGAATTGCTGCTTTGAGTTCTCACTGAGTGGGTGACAAACACTTGTGGACCTGGAGGTGGTGTTACTCAGTGGTTTTAATATTGTATTAAAGGTCTCTTTATTATGGAAAAATCCTGTATGCCCTGAGTGCGTGAGGGAGCCCAAAGGATCAATTGTAAAACACGTGAAGCATGGAAAATTCACAGGGCAGCAGGGCTGGAAACAGAGCTTAGTGGAGGGAAAAAGCAAGTACATTTTAAATAGGATACCTTCAGCTGTCTCTATGGAATAGGTATTGATGTTTTGTACTGTGCTAGGGGACATCATGGAAGGTTCGGGTCTTGGGCTGAAGTTGCCCTTGGCTCCCGTGTGGCTGTGTGCCTGGGGACATGCTGAGCACACATGTGTTTTGCTCAGCAGCAGGGGTTCCCTCGCTGCAGTATGTTCTGATTTGATCTTCTTAGGTCCTCCTGAATTCAAGAGGTCAGCAACAAGCATCGTGTTGGGTGACATTTCACTGTGTCAGTTAAATATTTAATGATAACCATTGCTTTGCAATCTGTGCAATGCAGCTAGCTTAGGTGCTTATCTCCTTTGATTCATCCTTTAATTAAATGCAGCAAAGGCCTAAACCTTAGTAACTTCGGAAATGTATTGTTCTACTTTAAGCAAGCCAACATGAAAGCTGGAGAGGGACCTTTGAGAAGGACCTGTAGGGACAGGACAAGGGTAATGGCTTTAACCTGCCAGAGAACCCAAACCAGTCTAGGAATCCATGCTTGCTATGTCTCCTTCAAAGAGCAAACAGCAGTAACCTGCACTCAAGTTACAGCCGCTTTTGCAAAGGCAGCTCAGAATCACCCCGTTGCTGTTACTGCACTGAGATCTTCCTGCTTTACTCCTTCTTTGGCCCAGGCTACGCTCCTTGGGTAACAGTACCTTTGGGCACTTCATTAATCCTTTCTCAGCTAATGGTAGCAGCACTTGTTTGTCCTTCCGGGGAGGCTGTGCGATGACATTAAGCAACTCTCAGTGCATATGTTCCAGTTGCCAGTGCTCGCACGATGGATCTGCCACATTAGTCTGAGTGTTAGCAGTGCACAAGGTTTAACTTCTGTCCCTTGATGAGAGAATTGAAGAGCATGTCTGGGCTCTGAGTTAAGGGCTCCTGTGTGTTGATAGGACTTGAGTTATTTAAGTTAACTTTGCAGTGAAGACAGCCCCCAAGGGACTGTCAGCTCAAGAACGCCCACTAACCACAACTTGTCATGTTACTACACAGGGAGAGAAATGAGCTTTTAAGTAATTAGTGCCCAAAGCACTCACTGCTTTGTAGGTCAAACCCAAAACCTTAATTCTACCAGAAAACTAGTCAGAAGCCAGCATGGATTTCAGAGCCTGGCTGTAATAAGGGCTCCTTGTGACACACCACTTAATAAGTAGGCAGCAGTCTTTTCTTCCAGCTCAAATTTCCAACTGACCCACTGAGAGCATGTCATTGCAGCCTTAATCACAAGGTGACAAAGGCAAGGATCTCCACAATGGGTTCAGGATCCAAAATGACAGATTGTGCTTTTATTATGGAATGGAAATGGCAAAACTCGCTCTGGCCTCTAAGGTGTGTGACGTGGGTATCTGTGAATCAACTGGAAAATAGGAGGTAAATAGGGAGAACATGGTGCTCATGCAGCAGGAAAGCTTGCTGCCTGAGCTTCTGTTCTTCCATGGATATATGCCTGAATGGTGTCTTGGAAAAGATACTTGGGCACAAGACACGTGCAGGGTCTGTAGTGCCCTTTGGCTTATGGCAGGTGTGTGCAGGCAGGAATCTGCTTCTTATCCACAACCTTGAGTGCAGGTACAAAGATAATGCTGGAGTTTCCTTCTTCAGGCACTTCAGAAGGCCCTTAGTATCTCTTTGGAAGTGGTTGTATGCATTTGCACACAAGCTGAACATTGCTGTTGCCATTGCTTTAAAGTTTGAGGAGTAATTAAGCCAATTTAGTTGTACGTTCTTGTGTATGGTTAAAGCACAAGGGTGGTAGGAAGGAGGGGGTGAGTTGTGTTCACTGGGCTTCTTCAACCCACCATACACTGCTGTGTGTAGTGGTAAAGATAAGGATCAACGTTAAACACAACATTAAAGTAGTAATGTTCATTGTAATGCAAGTTGTCAGATGCTTATGTCAGTCTCCGTGAAAAATAAACTTCTACCCTTGGAACATAGATCATTTTTTCATGACACAAGAGGCAATGCATTGCTTGAATTGTTTCTCATATTTTACAAGTATTTCCTGAGGTCTGAAACCTCATTTCCAATGTTGGTGTTGATTCCTGAATTTATGAGCAGTGAGAAGATGCAGAAAAACAAAATGATACAAAGGTATTTCTAAGGCAGAGAGAATCTGAAAGGAAAAGTGGTGACAAGAGAGGTGGGTGAGACAAAATCCTCCAAGGCAAAGGGGTTTGTAATACCTCCTTACCATGGAATCCAGTGGTTGGAGTCACTTTAGCAAATGTGTGAATAAACCAGATTTCTTTCAGTGCAGTTTCTGGTATACCAGGGAAATACTCATAACTACCAACTGAGTTAGCAAGTGTACTTGTAGGAGTATAATCCCAACTACTTTTTGCCTTTTCTTGAATATCTCCAAGCACTTTTGAGCCCCTCTATTCTGTAAGATCAGAAAGCCAATTCCAGTCATTTTGGAGAGGAGTGGTCTGAAGCACTGTCAGCTGTAACACCATGGCTACTGGGTGAGATAAAGACAGAATAAGCAACTGGTGCAGAGACCTCTTCTGTCAGCATTATATTGCTACTCTCTCCACGTCAAGATGTCCTTCACTTGCTGAGAGATGAGTTCAGAATTGATTCTTGGGTAGAACGCTGTTACCTTCATCACTTTTTTTTCCTCTTTAGACTATTTAACTTTATAGATAAAGCCTGGGGGGAGGGACTTGGCAACATAGTCAGTTCTGTTCTCCGTTTGCTGGTGGCAGGGAGGAGGTTTCTGCTTCCACCTCTCCAGCTGTTGGCTAGGAAAGACCATGATCTTGTTGACTTTTCTGAAGTAGTTTCAACTCTAGAAATGATAAACAGTAGCAAAACTTTCTGCTGCCTTCTGTTGTCTCTGTGCATGTAAAGTGACTATTCATAAGTGCCTCCGTTCGCAGCATCTTCGTTTTGAAACCATCCTTTGTGTATAATTAAGGATGTTTGAAGGGAAACCTGTCATATACATGCAAATGGGATAAAACCTTCAACTTTTAATTGGTTTATCCTGTTTCAAATCAAGCAGAAATGTTGCAAGTGGACTTAGGGCTGGTGTGTTCTGTAGGTTGTGTTTATAGAGTGAGCGTCCTGGCATTCATTACTGGAATCTCTTTCTCCTGCTCCCTTCCTGCTCTTCCCTCCCCCAGTTCCTTGTGCTGACCCCTAATCCCAACAAAATGAAGATCTGGTTGTCATATGGATTGCAAAGCTTTCCTCTTGCATCACAAGCAGTATAGATCAAAACCACCTCATTTAAAACCAGATGTTTTCTGGTAGCGATTAACAGAGTTTCTCCCCCCTTCTTCCTTCTCTTAGAAGAACCTTTTATTTCATAATCATCTGCTTTAGCATTAGCTTTATGGACTGAATTTAGGCACTAAGGAGGCTGGATGAGCTGGTTCATTCGAAACACAAAGCTGATCTGAATTTCCAAGCCATGCTCAAAATGAAACCATTTACATTTCCATGCGAGTCCTCACGAGCTTTGGCTTAAGGGAAAAATCCCGTGTGGATAAACGTTCCCAAATACCTTTCTCAAGCCAGTGCTTCAGTGGAAGCTGCAGGGTGCTGGGCACTCGTGGCCTCTCGTGTCGCAGGTGCCTCCTGAATTGTGGAGCCTCTCTCCAGTACTCTTTTGGGAAATCTCAGTACCAGGTCTTTTATTTGACAGCTCTTTCAAAGAGTCATTTTCCTCCAGTTTATTTGGCCAAAATGCTGCCCTTTTCCCACTCTTCTGCTCTTACGCTGCACATAGTTCAGTTTTCTCCTCCTGTGTTGGAACCAGCTGTGTTTTACTGAGGCTTCAAATAGAGAGGATTTGAGCCTACAAATCCTTACTCTGTGTGAGTCCTTATTTTCACTAATGGCCCTGCTGAAGTCATCAAGCCTGTTTACATGAGTAGGATCAGGAGTAATTCTAGTTGGGTCTAATTAGTTACACCAGTTGAAGTGAAAGCAGAATCGATCCATTGTTTTGCAGAGTACGTTAGGATGAAATGTGCTAAAATGGAGCATAAAAGCACATTATTTTATATAGCTGCATGGTTAAGGGACATTGTTGTCTGGCATTTTTCACAAAGAACAATCATTAGTAGAAGTTGGAAAAATATAGGGTTTGGGGCTGCATTTTCCCTGCGATTTCATATTACTTGGTATTGGTTAGAAATAAATTGTTACAGAC
This sequence comes from Coracopsis vasa, assembly GCA_026283785.1. Lineage (NCBI taxonomy): Eukaryota > Metazoa > Chordata > Aves > Psittaciformes > Psittacidae > Coracopsis > Coracopsis vasa. Next base: position 12,893 of record JANHGB010046483.1, on the reverse strand, counting down.
TCCCTTTGAATTCCTTTAGGGTAAATATTTATCACATGTAACATTTCCTCAATATTGTGCATTTTCAATACAATTAGCTTCACTGTAGGTTATTTACTCCGAGTTAAAATTCAAGGAAAAGCCTCCAAGTGGATTTTGAGCCGAGCTATTCATCAGAAATCCATCCCTACTTTGTTCAAAGTGAACCAAAAGCTGTGGGAGATTTTCTAACTGGGGGACTTGAGCTTGTGAGATGCATAAAACTAATGGTGTACACAAAGTGTCTTGTTTTTCTTCCTTTCTGTGGGGGGTTTCAAATCCTCATTACTTTGTCCAAAATGGGATCTCGGCAGCGAGATGATAATGGAGAGCACAGCTCTATCAATTCCGAATCTACTGGTGGTAAAGTTGGTGTGGAGCTTCCTAACATTCCTGTGTGTAGTTTAGTGACTTTTCTGTGGGTCGTACTTTGTAGCAGCTCAGTAAAATGAGCCAGGATAAGCCTCGGGGATGCAGAAAACAGAAGTATCCTTCAACTGAACCAAGAAGTCCATGAGGGAAGAGGAAGGATAACTGTAGGAGGCCTTGTGACAAGGATGGTACTTCTCAATGGCATTTTCAAAGGCCATGTTCTAATCACTGAGAATTGTAACTAAATTTAGCATTTTCCTGGAGGGAAGTTGAAGATAGTTCATACACTTCAGAGTCCAGTCCCATCTTTGAATCACACTAGTTTCAGTGGGGTTTTGTTTTCATTCTACTCCCATAAACATTAAAGCCACCATATAGAGCTAATATGGTTCATGATCCACCCCGAGTTCATTGAAGTTGAGCAGTGCAGCAAGGAGATTAATTTCTACTTCATCCATAATGTGGTCCTGATAGGAGTAAAAGCTGCAGAGGATGAAATCTCTCGTAACTTGCTTTTAGGAGGGACAGGCCAAAACATGAAAATGCTCCAAACAATGTTGGATATTTTAAAGCTTTTTAAAAGCTTTCTCCTCTTTTTTTTTTCCCTTTTCCCCTTCTTTAAAAAGATGTTTCATCACAGTAAACTTCAAAGGGTACATTTGATCTGCTGGTATGTTTTTGACTCTCTCCACCAGGAGCTCACTTAAGCCAAGTGGTGAAACAATAATATATGTTGTACAGCTGAAATGAAAATTAACCTAATGTACAGTATTTGCTACATTGCACAGCTGAAATGAACTCCTGGTGGACAGCGAACAACACGCTGGCAGATCAAATACACCTTTTGAAGTTTATTATAATCAAATGAAATACAGCCACCAAGGGAAGCATTTACAAAAAAGAAAGGCTTAGGAGGGCTACAGCTGTTGTGTACTGCTGTCTTCCCTTTCGCTTTCTTACTTCCATTTATGAGGCCCAGATCCAGAGGCTGCTGAAGCCATTGTGAGGCTTTCCTTCAGCTCTCGTAGCCCCTGGTGTCAGACTGGGGCAGGGCTGGTCACTGAGGGTCTTGTGCTTCAGCAGGGACCGTGTTGGTTTCATTAAAGCATTTGCCATGTGGATCCTGAGGCTGCACCAGCACCCAGTGCATTGCTAAAGAGGCAATTTTCTGGGAAGGATTCTTCATATAGAGAATTGGAGTGTCATAATATTCAGTCAGTCAGCATTTTGTTCCCGCCAACTAATCCTTCTCCTCCGTCCTTTACTTCTGATAAATACAATCATAGTAGTCCTGGTTTTAATCAGGAGATTAAAAGTGTCCAGTGACTTTAGCTGGCATTGTAAGCCTTCTTTGCTGTGGAAGATTAAGCCCTGTAGAGGTTCGCCTGTTTCCATAAGCAAAAAGAATTTTTTATTGACATCAGTAGATTAAATAAAATTGCCTACTTGGAGACCTTTTCCTTCTCTTTTTCCCTGAAAGGTGATTAGCGTGTCCTGAGAAGTGTCACTCAAAGCTACAAGAGAATAAAGTACTCTGCATTGCTCACTCTGGCCTCTCTAGGCAGTTTCAAAGGATCAGAGTGAATATGGTAAGCACTTGCCAGTGAGATTGGTGTAATTTCCTCCATCCAGCATTATGCCAGTTAAGAGAACAGAGTAACTCCAAAATTTGAATTAACATAGTCCTCCCTTTTCCTCCTTATTGAGGGGAATAATAAAACAAGCCCTGTGTATTTATATGCGTCCCAGATGGATCTGGTAGATCCAGTGTTGCATCTGTTAGTTTGCTTTGACAGAAAGAGGTTGTTTTGACACATGACCCAGCAGGAGGGCATTATGCATCCCATAAAAGCTGCTCTGGACAGCAGATCTCGTAGGTCCCACTGCACAGCACCAGTCTTCTGATAGCCCATGGGTCACTCAGGTCAGCTGATGTTACCAGGCTGAGAACATTATGCTGGGATCTTCAAAGGAGCCAAAGGCAATTAGGCACCCAGTGCAGACAGAAGTTCCATTGAGGTTCCCTACACAGGTCTTGTTGCATGAGCTGCTGGAAATCTTGCCCTTTACAATGTTGCTGCAGGGCCTCTTAGGACCTTATTTGTGTTTGCTTTGGTGCTTTCTAATGGAAGCATCCTACAGGCTTTGCTGGAGTCCATTTGTGCAGGACACTGAGTATATCTAGTATACATTATCTATAGACTATACAGATGTGTGTATACATGTGTATGTACATGTAGTTCTAATGACCATTGTAACTGAAGTTCTTAGTGTACACAAAGCTGAAGCATGTGAGGATGCTGTAGATATGTTTGCAGGGCGCTGGTTTGAGCATGGGACCTTGACCTGCGACTGGATCAGAAATTGGGCCCAGATCTTGTGTCTCAGGCTGATGTCTAATCAGGGCACTGCCTTGGGCAGGATCAGGTCTTTTGTTTTAGTATTACCAAACTGTGGCTTGATCCTATAAACCCTTCCGTGGGGGGGGGAGTAATCTGTGCTTATGGGATTAGTCTCTCTGAAAGCACTCCTGTGTAAATAAAGCGTACTTGCAAGAGTAAAGCCTTAGCAGCATTACCGTGTCGCATGTAGAAGAGGTGCAGTGCTCTAATAGATAACACGCTCTGGATTTTGCCCAGTATCTTTTCTCTGTCAGCCCCTAATGTTAATGGGTGGCAAACCAGGAATTACGCGGATCCTAAATTGTATTTGTTTGACAGGTCAGGCATTGTCTGCGTGTTCCCCTCCCCTTCTCCTGGAGCAGTGGGCATTCCCTGCAGAAAGGGAAAACTGAATGAACTGATTGCTTAACCTCTCCTGACTCTACCCTGGTGGTAGATCATTAATGGTGTAGAAAACGAGGGCCAGTGCTGGCAGCACAGGGTGGGGTGTGTGTGCATCTTTAAGAGATTTATGTGGAGGTCTGAGATGAGGAGACAGCACTGTGGTACATCATCATGCAGGAGACATCAGAGACGTTCTTCTTCGCTTGGATGCATTATCATAAAAAGTGATTTAGACTAGAGCTGATTGATGCAAATGGTCCTCTGTTCTTTCCTATCATTAGTGGCCTCTTTCAGTGGCCAGAGGCAGTGATTAAAGCTGTCATTTGGAGCTGCTCATTAAAGACAAGCACCCGAGTAGCAGGAGGAAAAAAGGTTGAAGAAGCATGATTTTATTTTTTCCCCCCTTTCCTTACAAAAAAAAGGCATTATCCTCTCTCCAGTCCTGGCTCTACAGGACAAGTCTCTATTTGATGTGAATGGGAATGCAGATGGTTTGAAAAATAAAATCAGAAGTACATTATTGTCACTTAACATGGAGCTGTGCTGTCCTCCAGATATTAAGATCATTATAAAGGTATCACTGGGTGTATTTGTTAGGAAATAACCTGATGAAATACTAAACAGGGTTATTGAGGCAAGCCAGGGATTGCCACACAGACATTGTGCAGGGCTGTAATGACTGTTCTTTTGGGGGCTGGCTGAGAAGGATGAGAAGAGGCACATGCGGAGATGCTGGATGGTGATTAGATTTGACATGCTTTATCATAACAGATTTGCCTCTTCAGACTTTAAATTCTTGAGGGCAAGGACTTTGTTTCACTATAGATATGTACACAGTGTCACACAACACAGCCAGGATCTTCAGTGGAGCTTTGGACATCATTGTACCACAAAAGAGAAATCAGGACAAATTGCTGTTAGATACACATCTTGCAGTTATATTTCTGTATAACCACAGACCGTGCAAGTCATCCATAAAATTGTCCACAGAGCAGTCATAAAGCTGAGGATCCAGTGACTATCCTGGGAATGCTGAGGGTCTTTGGTTCACGCCTCCATGCCGTGAGATCGCGGGCAAGTGGGAGAGTTGCCGTTCCTCGAGGACAATTCCTCCGCTGCTTCCTGAGATGCGAGGCTGATGGAAGTGCTCTGTTGGGATTTAATGACTTGAGATGGTGAGGTCTCCGGGTGGAGGAGGGACAAGAAGGGGACAAAAGGACACAGATTAGGGATGGCAAAGCCTTGTTAGAAGCCAGCAAGCCCCTTGCTCTTGGGGAGAGGCGGCGACAGCCCACGGGCAGGTTAATTGTGTGCTGAACGTGTCCTCTCCCTGTGCTGCTGCTGTCGGAATTAACACGTTTTTAAAGAGGTCACAGCCGGAGAAGCTCGATAAGTGCTTTTAGGCCAGCCTAATAGAAGATGCTGAGGAATGACTGAGGGGAAGTTATGATGATAGCGAAGGAGTAATTTAGCATATTAGGGGAAATATGTCAAACCAAACTGATTGCTATAAATACAGCCTTCTTATTTGAGAATCTGGCTGTGCCCCAAGGATTTTCCGATGGAATTATGGAAGTGCAGCTTGCTTATTACTCGCTGACTTTCACACCATTGTGTCGCCTTCGCCGGTCATGTGCTTAACGCTGTCTAATTGGTACCTTTCTGAATATGCTCATTTTTCTTCTAGTGATCCCATATGAGACATGAGACAATGTTGTGACTCCAAGGGAGTGGTGGCTCCTTCAAAGCTCATGTTATTCTCCAGGAGAACCATTCTGCTCAGAGATTTCCTGGCTGGGGTAGTTTGCAGGGTGTCAGAGTTGGGGGGGGTAAAGGACTAAGGGCTTTGGATAGGGCAGGCGGTAAAGGCAAGAAGCAGAGCTGCTGAAGGTACATGGTAACAGCCAGTTTGGGATTTGCCTGTGATTTTAACAGCTAGCTTTTCCAAACAGGGCCAAATTGCTTCCAACAGAGCCTACTTCTGCTTATCTACTCGAGTGTGATCCTGCTCTCACAGCAGTCATTACATTTTATACATTAGATACATTATATTTTAATGTATATTCTCCTAATACTCAAATAATCCTTAGTGTACTGACAATGGCAATAAATTTCTTGATATTAAAATGCCAGAATAAGTGAGCATTTCCTGTGTTGTGCCATTCAGGTTTTGGCTTGATCTGAGCAACAGTCAAGCTTAAAGAGAAGTATTCTGATTTTGGGAAATGCTCTGCTGCTAATTTCCTAGAATTCACCTTGGGCAGCAAAAGCATTGAATATGAGGGAGGAGAAAGGTCATTGTGTAGCAGAATTAAACATTGCTGTGGTTTTAGACCATTTTCTCCTCCATGTACATCAAACCCAAGTTGCCAACAATTAGAAAGTAGGAAAATCTGTTGGAAATGTTTCTATTTTTAATTCTTTGCTTCAGTTTTACTTTATGCCAATTTACAGATTCTGTGCATTTGTCTGTCTTGAAGGGCAGACTGGGAAAGAAAAGTGTGGGGCTTAAAAGCATCATTCTTCCCTGTGAGGGTGCTGAGGCGCTGTCTCAGGTTGCCCGGAGAAGCTGTGGCTGCCCCATCGCTGTCAGTGTTCAAGGCCAGCTTGGATGGGGCTTAGGGCGACCTGGTCTATTGGAAGGTGTCCCTGCCTGTGGCAAGGGATTGGAACTTTAAGGGATGAACTTTAAGGTCCCTTCCAACCCAAACCAGGCTGGGATTCTGTGATATTTTAGACTACTGCATTTAGAATGGGCTGCACTGCGGAGGCTCCAGTAAAACTACTGCAGTGATGATGGTATTGGTTACTTTAGATTCTGTATGATGCCATATGTACTCATGACACTTCCCATCACTGTTGGTCTCCACCTTACAAAGCTGACAGCTTAGCACCATTGTCAGTATTGCTGACAGCCCCTCCACCACATCTTGCTGCTGGCAGCTCAAGGACTGGATCTGTGGAAAAGCTTATGGACTTTGAAGTTAGTCCCAAAGAAAACAGCAGTTTGGCCCCATGCTGACCTGGGTTGAGCTCAGGAGACACCAGTTCGGGCACAGAGGGCAGAGAGCATGGTTGAGCAAGTGTGAAGGTAATTTAAAATTTCATTTTGTTTCATGTGTTTTTAACCAGAGAGCAACTGAGCAGCTCTGAGGTCAAGAGAGCATTTTGAAGCTATTGATTAATATTGTTAATAAAATAGTTAGAGTTGCTAAATGAGGCTCGGGTTAGGAGAACAACGTATAGATGTCCACATCCATCATAAACTGTAGGTATTTTATTTTTGCTTATGGATGCTTAGCCTGTGTGTTCTTTCTCTTCCTGTCTCAGTATAGCGTGTAGAAACATGTGAGACCACTTTCAAAGCAGCACAGTGATGTAAAAACTTCCTGAACCTAAACCATAAAGTTATGCTCTGTGGCTGTCAAAAAATGAAATATACAATTCCCATTTTCTTCCTGATGGAGAAGTTGCAATAATTTGGGGGTAAATTAAAAATACAATCCAATCATTTCCTTGTAAAACCTGGTGCTGACATTAGCCTTTAGTTATGACATTGCAATTATCTCCATAGCAACCCGGTGTGATGTGACAGCCACAATGACTGTAGGTTCACATGCTCTTGAGCTGGAGCCAAGGGAGCTGGTTTCTTGCCTGAGACATTCCTGATTTTCTCCTTTCTTGCAGTAGTTTTGTGCTGGTGTAACGTAGCTGCACTCAACTTACACCTATTCAGAGACCAGGGGGTAAGATTCTGTGCATTTATGGGAGCCTTTCAAGCATATTAAGGAGCAATATCTGATATGATCTCTTCCATTAATAAATAATTTTGAGAAAGCTCATACATGAATATAGTGCTTTAAGGCTATTACGTGCAGGAATACATTATCAGTGTAGATTGCACCTTTGTTAACTGTAAAGCTTGTTCTTTAGTCAAACACATTTTGTGTCTCCCTGAAGCCTAGCAGGATAGCATCCTGAGCAAGAGAAGCTTATTACACATTGAAACGGCTGGAAAGTCCAGAAAGGTACAAGCTAAAATCTGTTACTAGTTTTGGATTGAGCTGTGGTTTATGTGTCTTAATTCCTTGTTCTGTCCCCAATGATAGTCTCTTAGTCTTCCCTGGAATAGCTGTCTCCTGTGTTTGCATTGAGTCATCTGTTGGGGTTATTATATGTAACTGCCCCTTCAAATTGAGGTTGCATTGCAGGGTTTCTCCTTCAGAGACCATGGCAGTGTGACTGAGCTGAACCCATAATCTGCTCTAACATCTCCACCTTCAGGGAAGCGAGGAGGCCGCTGGCACATCAGCTGAGCACGTTCGCTTGCAGCAGGGCATTTCCAGCTCTTGCTGTCACCAGACATGGCAGAAGCCAAACCTGGAGCACGCTGCATGCAGAGATGACTTCTCAATAGTGGCTCAAGGCATTTTGTCATGGAAATGCATTGCCAAGCATGCCTATAATTTGCTAGGAAAACTTTGAAATCACTCTTATTCTCTTGGTGCGATCATGGATTGAAGGGTAATGGAGCCATCCACTGCCAACTTTAATGCTTTTGTATCTAACTGTGGACCCCGCTTTATGTACTCATTATGCTACCAGGCTGGAATTGCTATTATCACACAGTTCTTTAAAAGTGATGGAAATATGTATACCTCCAATACGGCACTGCTACCGCCTTTTAAGAGAAGAACTTGTTTTCTGCAGGCATCAAGACTAAGATGTATTTTACCACCCCTGTGTGTAGCGAGTTGGGTGATTAAATTTCTGTGTGGCGAGATAAGACAGCCTCCTGAAGGATTTATGTCCGTGGTGCTCTGCAGGCTATGTATTTGCTCTTTCGTTATCTCAGTGAACTGTGCAGGAGGGGTTTGAGGGCATGTGAGGGGCTTTTCTTCTTGTTTTCCAGCTTTTGCACTGTGTGTTCCTGAAATCAGGGGTTTGAATCAATTGGCCCACACAGGTAAGCTGAAAGGAGATACGGCACCATGTTAGGCTTGGTTTGTGGTGCAGAGCCTGAAAGCAAACAGAAGTGCATAGACAGTGCTGCTTATGGGGCACTAAAGGGAAATTGGCTGCCATGCACTTTCTTGGATTAGTAACCTGGTCCTACAGTAGGCAGACTGCTCACCCTTCCTCCTGCCTTATTCTGCCTCTTCCTCTTGCCTACGGGCCCCTGGGACTCCTCCATCACATGGGTATCCCACAGCTCTGGTCTCTCTCTATCAGGAGGGGGACGTGGGGCAGGAGGCAGAGCTTGGGTAAAGGGAGATGGTATGGAGGAGCCTCTGCATGGCACTGGGTCTTTCCATGCTTCTTGCGAAGCAGGAATAGTCAACTTGGGTTCACTTAGCACAAAACAAAGCTGCCTTTGATGTGGAAGAGAAAACTGCTTCAGCCCTCAGGTTGTGTTAATCTGCTGAGACATCACGGGATCAGCTCCTGATGCACAGAGAAAGTGTGGGACAGTGAGGCCATAGCCAAGCGGTAGGGAGAGATGCAGAGAAACCATGAAGACTTTGGAAGATACTGGCTCAACACACTCAGCAGAGCTAGAAACTTACCCACTGTGGTCTTCCATTGGGTTGAATCCACAAGGAGCTCCAAGCTGGACTTCTTCACTGCACTTGAAAATACTTTCTTTTCATTAAATCTCTCTGAATAGCTGTTCTGCTGAGGGTTTTCTTCTAGGCTCTGTTATCCAGGCTTTATGCATTGTTTCTTTCCTTTTTTTTCTGAGAATGAGAAAGTGACACCTTACCCTTCCACAGAGCAAAATTGATCTTTCTCAGTAGTGACAAAATATCTCAATTTAAAAGGTTTGACTTTCCACCTGAGACCTGCAGTAAATCTATCCGCTGCAACAACTGGAGCTAAGAAAACTCTGAGAGGTACAAAAATTCCCTTGTAAACATGATTGAAGCGTCCATTTACCCGGCATCCTTAGCACTGTTCTCTCTAAGGATGATCCTAGTTACGGGATGGGAGTTTGATTGGTTTTGTTTCCTCCCACTCCTGTTTATTTGGAGGGATCTGTGGCTGTCATGGCACCAGGAACAAAAGGACTGACCCTACCAACATGACTGAAGTTTGGGCTTCAGTGGGACTGTTTCAGGTCCCATTATGTACAGTTATGTAGGCTTGGTTCAGAATCTGCTGAGATGGCACTGGAAATCCTCCCATGCTTTCCATGGGGCCTTCAACTTCTGCTGATCAGCTTTTCCAGCGTCTGCTGTGCTGCAGAATGGCTCCTCAGCCATGGGGCTCACAAGCAGCATCTTTCCTGCTCTTCGTGCACTCTAACTGGATAGAGAGCTATTTAGGTTGGCTTAAGGTTTTAGTTTCTATCTTAATTCTCTCCTAACACTCGTTAGCTGCAACTTAAAAACAATTCTGAAAGGGTTTGATTTCCTAATATTGTATCTTCTGTATCTGCAATGTCTGTTGTGGCCTATTAAGAATTAAACCGAGATCACTAAACTCATTTCATTTATGCCTTGGGCCTCATTCAAACCCTGGTTTCCCAGCAAAGTAAGGCCAATGGATTAACGTTTCACCTAACTCAATGGAGTGGTTTTCATCTCTTTTAATGCCTTTGGCATTAAGGAAAAAAAGAAAGGGGGTAGGGAGGGGGAAAAAGACGATGCTTTGACTGCACCAGAGCATTTTGTTAGTGCTCCGGCAGTGCCTTTACTGGGATTATTGTGTAGTGTGCTGGGCTTTATCCCACTTCCAGAGGGAGGGGAGGAGTGGCAGAAATGCTTATTGCATCTTTATATCGTTAAGCAGTTTGTCTGACCACAAAATTGTATTTTTTTTAAAGGGATTTGGGTCTTTCTCTTTAAAAGGCAGCCTGGTCTTCCCTGGCCACGACCAGCAGCATTAGCCGCTGTCAGACAAATTACAGGATGGGTGAAGCTGTGATATCGACATGTGCGACTTGATCTTTTTTAATGGGGGCACCACAGGGGTTTCTGACTGCCCCACTGAGCTTAATGTTCTGTAAGGAAAAACAGACGCAGAACTGAAGGACATTTCTAATGGGCTGCCTGCTTAACCCTTTGGTAGCTGCTTTCCTGGCTCCACAGCATCCTTCTTTTTGAGGGCAAGTGTTTAAGGAAGCCCTTGGGAGCTGACTGTGACTTATCCTCAACATCCTCCATTGTGCTACCTGGGCAAGCACTGTTCAGTGGGGACACTGCTGTCCTTCCTCCCTTGCCTCTTCTCCTTAGCTCATAATTAAACCAAATGGTTGCAAACTCTCTGGCGAAAGGAGCTCTGTAATTATAACAACAAAATAGCTTGTAAATTGGAGTTGTCTACTTCTCTATATTAACAACAGCTTTACGTACAAGTGTGGCTATTTATTTTGACCTTCCATAATAATTAGCTTCCTAGGGATAAAGAATTCGACATCTCGGAATTCATCAGTGCAGAACAGCGAAGGTGAAGACCTTTCTGCAGGGTGGGGAATTCTGCAGATTTATTTGGGGTTTGCTTTATTTGTGTGTGTGTTCCTGTCCTTCCTTTTTTCCTTTGCTAACAAGCTCCAAAATCTAAGCAGTACAATCTACAGGACCCAAGGATGTCTTTAGGTATGCCTTCTCCTTGGGGACCTTCTTACCACCTCAGAGTATTGCTCAGAAAGGTGCGTAAGGCTCTGGAGATGGGGCATTAACAACTGCTGCTTTGCAGAGATATAAAGCCACCAACTGAAAGGTTAGCTTCTTTTCCTTAAAACCTCAGCCTAAATGTCAAGAATACTTGGGCACGTTGGTTGCCCAGTTCAGTTATTTTGCTCCCAGTCACTATTATTTTACTGCCTTAACTTTTACCGTGCCTCAGTTTTCACTAAGTCACTGGTCCATAAGCACAGGGTGCAGGAAATACATTGCAGGTCTATGAAGCTTTTCACTGGATAGGTTATTGCAGTATCCATTTATTATTAATTGTCATTAGCACTAAAAAAGCCATGAAAGCTCTTAGCATCTTGTTTACTTCATGCAGCTCATACTGAGGACTCCTCTCTAGCTCTTGAGATAGTGGAGTAGTTGTAAATAGAACTTAAAAAGTAATAAAACCTATATTCACTGCTGTATGCCACTTTGAGAGGCAACTGCTTATCTCCTGCGCTGCGTCATTGGCAAGGAAGGAGCCAGTGGGGTTTCTTTCATGAAATGCATGATTTCATCTACTTCTGGTTATATCCTGCACCAGAACCTCAGGTGAGAATGGTCCCACCCCTTGGGAGACCCACAAAGGTTGGGGAATTTCATGTCCTGTTTGGTTTTGCCCCATAGATCTCATCCCACGCTCAGAATTTATCCATCATCAGAAGTTGCTTACCTCTGAGCTTTGGTGGTGGAACAGTTTGGCTTTGCGCTGTTTGCCTCAGTTGTAAGAGGACAGATGCACCCACTTAGCCTGTGGTCTGCTTTGGAACAGATCTGAAGAGGCAGAGTGGTTTTGTATCCTGGGAGGGACAGAGCCACCCAGGGCACCACCACCCTCCCCTCGCAAGGCTTTTTCTCACCATCTATTTAGACCTTTGAGTTTCTGGATTGAATGAGAGGTTCCTTAGCACGTGTTAGGTGCATGCAGTGGACTTATCTTGTAAGGAGCTTGCTTAAGAGATGCTTTCAATAGGATCATCACTTGGGTCTTCCTCTGGAAACCTCTGGGTTTCACTGAGCATGGGGAGCAAGAGGACAGAGTTGGCTTTGCACTGTATGCTTCTGAAAATTCAGTTTAAATGTATGCAGCATGTTGTAGGAGAGGTAAATGAAGGCATAGAAATGAAGTTGACATCAGTTCTGTACAAATTGGAGTCACATATTTGAGGCTGAGGCCACTGAGGATCCGATAGCTTGCTAAAGATTGTTCTTCATATGCTGTATACAAGGTTGTTGCCTTTACATCTTGATTTTAGGGTGTGTTTGGGGATACATATTAGCATGCCAAGGCCATAGCTGCAGGATGCATAATACTAGAGTGGTGCATTCCCGGAATATCCCAGCAGTATTAATGTGATCTGAGTCAGGTCTGTTTATGTGGTTACATTTCTGTCCATTTAGCCAAAGCACATGATAGAAGTTTATGTTGGCTTTTGTGCTCTGTGCTGGCTTTATTAGCTGTGAGGTGACAGATGATCTTCCTCCAGGATAAAGTTTGCAGGGACAAACTCACCCATCAACTTTCTTCTTTAAATTTGCATTGGCAGTGTGAGTTGATGCACAACCAGCCCTTTGAGTTAGAAGGCTGCAGGGCTTTTCATCAGGTGAGTGCCACCCCCAAACTGGGTTTATTGTGCAATCAAACCACCGTCTCGGTACCTGTCAGTGCAGGGGACTGTTGTTCTCTACCTTCTTGCACCTATGCAAATATCTTGTATCTGCTTGTATTGGAGCAAAACGACCCTATACGCACTACCGCTTGTTTTGCAAGGAATAAAAGTGGTTGATGTTGCCAGCTGACTACTAACAGAAACAGGGAATAGACTGGTATTTAAACCTTGTCAACACTATAGCAGGGAGGGCTGCTAGTGCTGCAAGGACAAATGGAGTAAAATTAAAGGAAAATAGTACCTGAATACTGATCAGCTGAAGGGAAATATCATCATGGCAAAGTCAGGTTGAAATGATGAAAGCTTGTCCCAAGGAAGCTGGACATGCCGCATCCACTGCGGGTGCAGCGCTCTTACCTTGGCATGAGCTA
>JANHGB010046482.1:8689-22834 GCA_026283785.1 Coracopsis vasa | reverse complement strand
GGTTCACATGGGGAGCTCTGGTTCAGATTTGGTTCACATGGGGAGCTCTGGTTCAGATTTGGTTCACATGGGGAGCTTTGGTTCAGATGTGGTTCAGACGGGGAGCTTTGCAAAGCCCAGAGCCCCTGGGCTGCCTGCTGCCCTTTGGTAGGAAAGGAGGAAAGTGGTTTTAAGGGGTAGTGTCCTAGACCCAGGCTGCCTCTGAGCTCGTTGTTGGATGCTCTCTCAGCTGGGTGGGTGCTAATGGACAAGGATACCAAGGGGGTTGTGGCCAGCAGCTGGTCCTGGTGACAGCCGGTGATGGCAAAACATCAGGGGGAAGTCCTGAGGATGTGGGCTGTCAAGCTTGTATTTCCCTTCCAGACCCTCCTCCTCCTGCCCATGATGTTAATGGGCTTCTGCAGATTGAAAGTTCTCTCTGTGAACTTTTCCATTTGCTGGGAAACCTCAACCAAATAACTCCCAGTGCCCATGTGGGGACCAGTGCCACTGCCTAGAGCCAAGTCCAACTCAAGTGTTTCCGATGGGCACTGGTGGAACACTCACTGGCAACAAAGTGGTTTTGGGTGCAGGTAAAGACAGGGAGTTAAGCTCAGCCTTAGCTCCCGTGTGGTCCAGCAGATGCTGAAGTTGCTGAGATCCAGGTCAGGTTTGCTCTCAGCCAACATTTCCCAGTAGCAGTCGGGATTCAGGTCTGGCTGGTGGTTCAGTCCAACTGCTTGGGTCGAAGTAAGAGTCAAGCACCCCCTTGTCCTGCTCCCCCTTCCCTGGTTTTAGAGGAGTTATTCACCTTGGTAGAGAAATAAAGATGCTCATGGAATATTAAACACCTCCCCAAAGCCCCTGTTGCTGATGAGTGGCTTCTGCACCTCGCTCCCTAGTACATGCAGTGACCTTTTAGAAATGTTGAACGTTGTGGTCGTATCTAAATGTCTTCCCTCCTGGGAGCATCCTGTGGAGATAGAGATTCAGACATGATGTCTATCAAGAAGAAAAGCAGATTGCGGCCAATCTGTGGCTGCCTGCGCAGTATTGCCTGGGCCATGTGCTCAAGAATCATAAGGTTGTCTCTAAAAATAAGCGGTGGCTTCTTTTGAGTTGTCTCCTTGGCATCTGAGCTCATTAGGGAATCCTCGTTTCTGGGTTTTCACAGCATTTGTGAGGGCTGGGAATTTCCACATGGAAGGAAAGTGGTCGCGGCTGTCGAAGGCTCAGGATGGGGTGGGAAGACGGCTCCGTGAAGACGTCAGTCATGGCTTTTCCTGGGTAGAAAGGGTAAATCCTCCCTCTGCCAAGAACTCACCCAGACTTCCTGCTCCGGCATCGTCTCTGCTGGCCCCGAGACCTGGGGCTGTTGAGCAGGGGTTGATGCGTGAGATGTAGCAGCTGCCAGCCACCAAAATAACTCCCTTCTAGGGAAGGTTTCCATGTTTCTCAAGCAGTCCCTTCCAGCCATGCTCCGGGACACCTTCTGCAGTGACCCAGCCTGTCTCCTCACACGCATCTCTGCTTTCAGGCTTTCTCTCCCTATTGCTGCGAGTTGTCAGGACAATCTCTTTCTGTTTGAGCAGCCTCAAGAGGGACACAGAGGTGTCTGTCAGGAGCACGGTCACCACAGCTCCCAGCCCTACTTCCATGCCTGTTGGGTGCAGTCATTCAGCTGGTGATGCCCCAGCATCAGGGAATTCTCCAGGTGTGAGCAGGGGACCCATCATCCGGAGCCTGCCGGGTGTCCTCCTGCCACCATGGATGTCCCACCACCAACCCAGCTGCTCGGTTCTCCCCTGTGCTCCTTCTGCCTCAGTCTGGCTTTGTGGGGTAATGAACTGGCCCAAAAGAATGTGCTCTGGGTGCACCAAGAGCAGCAGAGCCGGGGGAATTTGTTCCCCCAAAAGGTGCTGATGGGATTAGGAATAACCCTCTGCTAGATAACTCTCCATTAGGTCTGGTGATTGATTTTCTTCCTTCTTAGCCTCTCTCCTTCTCTCTTCGTTTCAGCTGGATTATTCTCATGCTTGGTTTGCTAATTGCCTGATCTCTAGAGCCTCACTGGAATGAGACAGACACATCACTGGCCTCCTCTGACCCTCTGAGTTTTCTGCCTTTTTGTTTATGCCTCAGCTCTGATTTAATCCCCTCCAATCCCCATCATAAGATGGGTCATGTCTTCCAAGAGCGAGAAACATGCTGGTGTAACTCCTGGACCCAGGGAAGATCCTAGGGATGCCCCTTCCCCTCCTCCCTGTCACCTCCATCCTCTTCGTGCCCCCTGGTCTTTTCCAGGGCTTTTCCAAGCCCAGTGTGGCCACAAACCTGCTGGTTTTGCAGACTCAAGGCAATGGATTAAACAAAGGTGCAGGAGCCACAGGTTTATTTTTGAGTGATGGCACAAGAAACCTTGGAGATGCAGCACAGGTCACCTTTGGGATGTTCAGGGTGCGTTCAGGGTGCCCATCCTCACCTATAAGCCCATTCCAAGAGCTGTGGGTGATTTGAGTCCCAGAAGAGCCATGGAGCCTACTTGATGCAGCCGTATTCCCATTCCTGGTAAGCAAGATCTCATCTAGTCGATAGCCCAGGACCAAGGAGCACACAGAGCTTGTGCTGATGGTGAGTCCAAAACTCTCCCCTGAGCCATCCTGGTGAGCTGTACATGAATGTGTAGACAAGACCCTCAGTGACATGGCTTAGTGCTGGCCTTGGCAATGCTGGGGTAAAGGTGGCTGCCTCTGCCAAGCTGCTGCCAAGCCACTGGCATTGAGCCTCATGCAGGCAGCGACTGGGACACTTGGCTGCCAGGGCAGGGCTGAGCAGTGAATGGGCATCACTCAGGGTGTTTCCAGCACCATTTGGCTGCTGTTGGTGTTTGTAGGAGCCCTCTCCTGTCCCGTGCCAAGTTGGGGACGTGCTGGCACTGGTGCGAGTCGCTGGCACTGCCACCTCCCTGTGACCTGTGCATCAGGGCACTGATATTATCCCTCCATCCGTATTTTGAGGATGAGCCTTTCCAAAAGGCACGGGGGTCCCAAGATCACTCCCTTCACCATTTGCAGAGGGGTGACATGAGCTTGGCCTCGGGCAGCAGCAGTGGGCTCTTGAAGAAGGTCTCAGCAGGACCATTTTGCATCCTGCAAGTCAGGAAGAATAAAACAAGACGTTGCTATGACCGAAGCATTTGTACTTGCACGATGTCAAAAGAGGGGAGCCTGGAAATGTCAACCTTGGCTTCTTTATTCAGAAAAAGGGAGAAAATGGCAGCTGAGGAGCAAGTGTTCTTAGAGGAGGTGATTGTGCCAAGCCAAAGCAGGAACCATTTGAATGGGGTGGAAGAGACCTTGCTCCCTCCTTTTCTCTACAGCGTGGTGGTGCAAGGGAGCAAAACCCCACCTGCAGTGGCTGAGCATCCAAGAGCCGGGTGACTGAAGAGCATCGGTTCCTCCATGCTCCGACCCTGCCTGCTGGGAAGCACCGTGCTGCCGGTGGCTGGGACAAACTGGGCTCCGTGGCCTCACATCCTGCTGGGAAGAGAGGGGAGGAAGGGGCAGCTCCCAGGGGCTCAGAAGGGGTCAGAGGTGGTCCAGGCTTCCCCCCTGCCATGCCACAGCCCCTCGGGTGTTCCCGGCTCCGTTCCCCAGCCCTGCATGCAGCAAGCCTGTTATTTTTAAAACTGAATTAGATGCAAGGAGAGCCTCAATCTCAGCCTTCCACTAAAGGCTTAATTGGCCTCAATCCCCAGGGACCAAGCTGCACTATCGGGGTAATGAGCTATTAATAAACAGCTTTGAGTTCTGCTCTGCCTGGGGTGGATGGGGATCACATCCTCCTGGTTGTCACTGCAGGGGGCATGGGGTCTCTGTCACTGGGGTGGCTTCTATGGGATGTCCTGGAGCTGGCAGAGACCCACATGGTCAGAGCTGGCATCAGCCACCTTGGCTCATGAGAGCTCCGATCTGCCTGGGTTTGCCGGGAGGGGGCTCATGCAATGGGCTTTGCTGAGGGTGTCAGGGCTGTGCCCAGCTCCACCGGAGCACCCATGGGGCAGCCGGGGTGGCCGATGCTCTGCTCCAGCTGCAGAGCAGGGAGGAGAGCCTGGGGCTGTGGCTCCCGCTCCCCATCTGCTGGGTAAAACAACACCAGTGGGTTCAGACCTGTGCTTAGGGGATCAGGTGGCCGGAGTAGTAACCAAAAGTGGAGTAGGGTTACCCCGGGCTCATTCATAATGAACACAGCACAGAGCTGGCGTGCTAAGGGCTGCCTCGGCACAGCGGCGTGGGCAGGGAGGTGAAGGGGACAGGATGCAGCCAAGCATGGGAAACCATTATCCTGGCAGCGGTGCCTGGGTGCATTTGTTTAGTGTAGAGACACTAAATAAGAAGTGCTATGAGATGTTGGGAGAGCTTTTTCCTTGTGAGTTTGCAGGTTGTGCCTGGCTGCATCCTTCCCATCCAGCCCCATGGCAGAGCAGGAGTGGAGGCTTCTGAACCAAGGGGAACCAAGCAAAGCCTCCCCTTAAGGCAGCTCAGGTTCCTGAGGCCACCAGCCAGGCAGAGCCCATTGCAAAATGGCTCTTGGAACGGCTGTGAGCAGCCTCCTTGGAGGCAGAGGCTGCTGAGCAGCTCCAGAGCAAGGAGCTCTGGTCCTCAGGTGGCATTTGAGGACCCCCAATTGCTGGACGCAGGGGTTTGGGTGCAAGGGGTGAAGCCTGAGCAGTGCTGGAGAGAGGGTGGCGTGGCTGGTGAGGAGGGAAGAAGGGGCTGGGATGTGTGGCACGGGCAGCAATGGGGTCTCTGATCCCACACTGTTGTCCCACAGCAAGGAAGGACAATGCTGCATCCACCCAGCTGTAAAACCCCTCCCTGTGGGAGGAATGATAACACCTCCCTCTTGGTTTGGTTTATTGGAAGAGAAAGGGGAATGTGTCTTGCCCCACCACTGCAGGGTGCTCCTTCCTCCATGGTGTCTTAGCAAAGGGACAAGGATGGGGGATTCAGCTGGAAGTGGTGCCTTATCCTCTTCCTGCTGTGAGCTTGCCCCAGCAGTACCCACCATGTCTCCTGCTGTCGAGCAGCGCCTCCTCCTTTATCCCTCCATCACCCCCTAAAACAAGCACTGGGCACCTTATCAGAAGCTTCTGGGCAGTGAGGACAATCACCTCTGCAGGGGCTGCCTCTGCCCTCTGTACCCCCCAGATTGCCTTTGTTGGGCTCAGAAACACCCTGAATTGCCCTAGACAAGCAGCTCTGCCACTTAATTAGGTTAATGACAGTGCTGCCTTATTGAAAGGCAGCTGAGGAGTTTGCAGGCCCTGAGAGGTGTTTCCAGGCAGCCTGGAAGATCTGGGGCACAGGAAACAGGGAAAGGGAAGCAGAGAGAAGGGAAAGCAGCAGCAGCAAAGTGCTAATCCCTGGGAAGGAGGGCAGCCAGGCTCCGCGCGGGGTCGGTGCTAATCCCTCATCTGGGAAGATTGTGCCCATGGACGCTTTAATCTCCACTCCAAGAGGGCAACGCTGGGGACAGGGACAGGACAGGTCCCTTTGTGCGGTGCTGAGCATCCCCTTGTCCTGCGGGACCTCACTGAGCCCAGGGCCTGCGAAGGATCTGTGCCACTGGATGAGACCTGGACAGGGAGCAGAGGGGATGTGGCATCCCACCTGTGCCATGAGTTTGCAGGGCCTCTGGCTGCATCTCTTTGCTCCTATACTGCTCTGGGGGGCCTGTGTCCCCTGTTATCCTAAGTCACTCATGGTCCCCATGCTTGTGTGTGCACTCAGTGGTGCATAGCAGGCGTGAGCCAGGCAGGGAGCAGAGGCTGGGATGTGAGTCTGCTCCCATGTCTCCTCTTGCAGGTCTCTCCCCTGCCTCAGTTTCCCTGCTCTCCTAACAGCACATGCAGGCCATGAGGCTTTGCACAGCTTTGCACAGGGCACAATCACTGGGTCACATCTTAGATGCTGAGGGTCCTGAATGGCTTCTTGCTGGGGACTGGGACTTCATCATTACCACGGGACATGGCTTGGGGAGAGTTTTCCAGTCCCAGCCCACACGGGTGATCTGGGGCTGGGCAGGACTTTGCTGGCCTCCCCCAGGCTCGCTGCTGACTCCGCATCTCTCCCCCTTGCAGGCGCATGGGAGAATGGTCGTGAGCCCATAAGACCATGCTCTACACAATGAGATGTTGGCTCCCGGTCCTGCTCCTCCACCTGGTCCTGCTGAGCCCCCGGCGGGCGGCCGCCTGCCCTGCCCGCTGCGAGTGCGCCCCGCAGATCAAGTCCGTGGTGTGTCACCGCAAGCGGCTCACCTCCATCCCCGAGGGCATCCCCACCGAGACCAAGATCCTGGAGCTCAACAAGAACCGCATCCGCTGCCTGAACCCGGGGGACCTCTCCCCGTACCCGCTGCTGGAGGAGCTGGATTTCAGCGAGAACATCATCTCCAATGTGGAGCCTGGAGCCTTCAGCAACCTGTTCAACCTGCAGACCCTGCGGCTGCGGGGGAACCAGCTCAAGCTCATCCCGCCGGGGGTCTTCACCAAACTGACCAACCTCACCCTCCTGGACATCAGTGAGAACAAACTCGTCATCCTGCTGGACTACATGTTCCAGGACCTGCGGAACCTGAAGAGCCTGGAGGTGGGGGATAACGATTTGGTGTACATCTCCCAACGGGCCTTCTCGGGGCTGCTGGGGCTGGAGCAGTTGACCATTGAGAAGTGCAACCTGACCTCCATCTCTGCCGAGTCACTTTCCTACCTCCAGAACCTGGAGGTGCTGCGGCTCCGGCACCTCAGCATCTCTGCGCTGGAGGACCAGAACTTCAAGAAGCTCTACAACCTCCTGCAGCTGGAGATCGACAACTGGCCGCTGCTGGAAGACATCTCCCCCACCAGCTTCCAGGGCCTGAACCTCACCGCTCTCTCCATCACCTACACCAACATCACAGCCGTGCCCGCCGCTGCCTTGAGGAACCTGGTGTACCTCCGGTACCTGAACCTGTCCTACAACCCCATTAGCACTGTGCTGAAGGGCTCCTTTAAAGACCTCATCCGGCTCCAGGAGCTCCACATCGTGGGTGCTCTGCTGGTGTCCGTGGAACCGCAGGCTTTCTCCGGCCTGAGACAAATCCGGCTGCTCAACCTCTCCAGCAACTTTCTCTCCACCCTGGAGGAGAGCACCTTCCACTCCGTCAACACCCTGGAGACGCTGCGGGTGGACAGGAACCCCCTGGCCTGCGACTGCCGCCTCCTCTGGATCCTGCAGCGGCGGAAGACGCTCAACTTCGATGGGCAGCAGCCCATGTGCTCCTCCCCACCCGAAATCCAGGGCAATGCCCTGCGGGACTTCCCGGACTCCGTGCTCTTTGAGTACTTCACCTGCCAGAAGCCCAAGATAAAGGATCGGAAACTGCAGCACGTGACGGCCCGGGAAGGACAATCCGTGTCCTTCCTTTGCCGGGCGGATGGGGAGCCAGACCCCTCCATTGCCTGGGTGTCCCCCCAGCACCGCATGATCACCACCCGCAGCACGGGGCGGGTGACCGTGCTGCCTGGGGGCACCCTGGAGATCCGCTTTGCCCAGGTACAGGACAGCGGCACCTACATCTGCATCGCCAGCAACGCCGGTGGCAACGACACCTACTTCGCCACCCTGACGGTCAAGGGGCGCCTGAATGACGGCTCCCACTCTGCCAACCGGACTTTGTACCTCCATGAGTTCAACGACACCTCTCACAATGACACGCAGGTCTTCTTGAAGTTTACGTTGGACCTCAAGACCATCCTGGTCTCCACGGCCATGGGCTGCATCACCTTCCTCGGCGTGGTGCTCTTCTGCTTCCTCCTCCTCTTTGTCTGGAGCCGGGGCCGCGGGCAGCACAAGAACAACTTCTCAGTGGAGTATTCCTTCCGCAAGGTGGACGGTCCCACCACCACCACCGGCCAAGGAGGAGCCAGGAAGTTCAACATGAAGATGATCTGAGCCTCTCCTGGTGGAGAACTGTTGTCTGCTGCCTGGCCATGGGCACAGGCGCAGGAGGATGGGGCCGGGGTATGTGGGAGCACTGGTGATGTCCCGGGGACGCCGCTGTGCTGGGACATGGCCGGAACCATGGTCAGAACCGCATGGACCTTGGGGTTGGAGAGCGATGACCCCAGCCCCATGGTGAGCCCTAGGGGCACAAATGGCTCAGGGGCCATCCCGGCTCTAGGGGCTCCCAATGTAGCCAACATCTCTGCTACCAACTATGCATTTCTCCAGCCAACAGATCAGCAACGTTTGGACCTGGGAAAAAAACTGATTCCCTTTTTTTCCCCCTTTCCTTTTTTTTTCTAAGAGACTCTGGAAACCTTTCCTGGTGGTTGTTTCTGGTTCTTCTCTTTTCTTCTTGTTGGGGTTTGGGGGTTTTTTGTCCAATGATTTTTTTTTTAATGAATTTCCAAGAGAAAAGTCTTCCGTGGCGATGCGGGACTGGGAGAGGCACTGGGGGAGGTTGTGCTAAGTCGGGGTGCCCCCCAGCCCCTTGGCAAAGCTGGATCCCCAAAGGCACATCTGTGCCTGGAGAGCTTCCCGTCGGCAAATGTAAGACAGAGCATCTGCAAACGTGGGTGCCCAGGGATGCTCCTGCACAAGCAATAATAACCCACCCAAGGCCGGGCTCTGAAGAGGCAACAGCAAGAAATAAAAGGGGAAAGGAAGGCAAAATGAGGCCAAGGTCATTAAATGAGGAGGAGCAGCCCTGGGGTGATGCAAGGCTCTGTCTTTGCACTCACCCAAGCTGCTGTGGGAGCAGCAGGGTGGGGAGTCAGGATTCCTACAGTGCAAAAGGTGATTTTGGGTCCATTTTCCTTGGCTTGCAGTGTCTGCAGCAGAGCAGGAGCTGGCTCGTCCTGTGCAGGGGGGACCGTACAGGCCAGGAAAGAAGAGAGAAAGGCTTGGAATGAGCAGCTCAGGAACCAACAGCAAAAGCAGATACCAGGAGAAGGACCCGGCTGGCACCTCCATTGTGTCCGCCCGGATCCTGCACCCTCCAGCGCTGAGGACCATGGGTCGGTGTCCCTGGGCTTCACTCCCTGCTGCCAAGGGGATTGTTCCTGACTTCCCATCCCACCCCTGCCCAGGGCAGTGCTGCCTTCAGCTCAGGGATAGGATTTTGGGTGGGAGAAGGAGCAGAGCTGGCACAGGTAGAAAGGAAGAGCCTGGATGGGACCTAGACGGGTCAAGGAGCCCATCACTTCCTCCTCTTCCTCTTTCTTCTCCTCCCATGTGCACCCATGGGAGCTGCTGCACATCCCACCTCTGGCCCCGTTCCTGTGGGCACATCTACCTACCTGGATGCAGGGCTCTGGGAGCTGGAGAAGGCAATTGCCCATCTCCTGCTGGGCATCCCTGGGCTTTGGGGGCTGCACTGGAGGCAGGGGCTCCCGAGGGATCAGGGCTTTGCTGCACAAGGGGCTGCTCAGATGCTCCCCTCTCACACCAATGGCAGCCGCAGGGGGGAGAGGAGCGATGGAGCCGGTGGGTTCAGCACCCACCCTCCTCTCCAAGGTGCTCCCGCTGGTCCCTCACAGGATCCAGCCCCACAGTGGGGGGGATGCTGCCCATCTCTCCTCCTGCATGCCCGGTACCCCCCGCTCCCCGAGCCGTGCATGCCGTGTCCCACCGCGGTCTCACCCGCGTGCCCTTGTTTGGTGTCTGGGGTTTTTCAGCTGGGGGGTTTAGGGGTGGGAAGGGGGTCAGGGATGGACCCTTGTGTCCAGGAGCAGAGGGAGGTTTGGGCAGTGCGGACCTGGCACCGTTTTGTATGTACCAAGCATGTGAATTGTATTTACAGGGAAAAGAGGACAAAAAAGGGACTTTTGTGGCGTCTTTGGTTGTTTTCCCATGTTTGTTCCCAAGTAAAAGAAGCCAAAATGAGCAGACAAAGCCCGAGCAGGGCTGGGAGCAAGCGTGGAGCTGGGCAGAACCTGGAAAGGGCAACTGGAGTCCCTTGCACCACATGCAGGATTGGTGCTTTTGTGCTTTCCTGCCCAGTGCAAGCCAAGGGAGTGCCGGGATTCAGGCAGATGTTAAACCCCTGGAGTTCTGCTGGGATGCACAGCCCATTGGCTGGTCATCACCACCATCAGCTCCACAAACCCCTTAATAAATCATCTTTCAGAGGATACTGAAGTCCCTATTTATAACTAATAAATGATTAATGCACATATGTTAACAAACTGCCGCTGCTATTAATCTATTATTAATTATTAATAGGGTGTTTATAAGGATGTGCTTAAGCTGGAGGGTGCAAAGGCAGCACCTCCCCTCCTGCTTGCAGGGACATTGGGGTTGGGGGGGTTAAAAGGATTCTCATACACACAGGAGCGTGCACACATGCATGTACACACCTGCACAGAGCCAAACCCCTCCGATGAGACTGGAAAACAGGGCTACACCTCCCCAACACCCAAATTTCCCTCCTCCCAGGCTCTATGCGTGACCTGCCCTATGCCAACCCCAATCCCAGCTTTCCCAACATGGGACTGGGCTGAGGACTGCAAGACTGAGGGGTGGTGGAAGCAAAGCAACGCTTCCATCTGCAGGAGAAAGGGGCCCTGGGCCAGTTCCCAGCTTCTGCACCCCCAAAATTCCACACCCCACTGCTCCCCATGGACCAGGGATGCTCAAACACTCGCCTCAGCAGCACGACAGAGGGTGGTTGTGAAATAACTGGGTGCTGCCAGTGCCCTGCACCTCCTGCAGTCACCATGGCAAGAGCTGTCATGGGAGTAAAAGAGGAAATTGAGGGTTTTTATCATTTCCTGCATGAAATAATAACCCATGGCACAAGAGCAGCCAGGAGGTGAAGGGTTGGGGGTACCATTTGGACTAGTGCTGAAGGGCCTGGGTGCACCATGGCCTCAGGGACACCCATAGGAGCCAGGGCTGAGCCCACCCGCTCCCTCAGCAGCCTCTGAGGGATGAGTGTTGCCAGGATCAAAGATGCTGAGCAACCAGTTCAGGTGGTTTCAGTGCCCTTTGTGCCCACACAGGCCCAGCAGTGCCACAGGTATCACCCTGACCTACCTGGAGCCAGGTATGAGCATCACTGCAGCAGCCACGCATTGAGAATAATGTTGATGGGGAAGAAAACACTGAAAAATGGAGACAATTAGGAAAAAAAGCAATTTTCCAGTGGGTGCATTTAAAAATCGTATCTCCCACTGGGAAGAGAAACCAATTTCCTTACAAATTAGAAAGATTTCAGCTAAATAATACTCCCCTGCATCAGTTCTCCAAATCCCACCCTGTGCAGATTGACGGGGGGCAAACGGCTCCATAACCCCTGGACCACAGACTTCAATTGCCATCAGTGTCCTGCTGCTGCTTTATCCCCCTGGACAGGACAAGGAACCCACCCATGGATTCAGGAATGCCCTGATGCTTGGAGAAGCAAAGCAGCATTTGCTTCCCAGTTCTGCAGGGCTTAGCAGTGTAAAATCACAGTCCTTTTAAAGGGCTTGGGTTGCTTTTAAACTTGGCACCATCTTCTTTTTTCTATTAAGAGGCATCAGGAAATTTGCTGCTAATATTCCTGCAAAAGGTAATTCCTGCCTGCCCACTGCAGGGCTCCTCCAGGCTCATGCCCCCTTCTCTCTAGTTTGGTGGGGTCACACTCATTGCATTAATTCTGCAGTTTTATTCCTAATGGTCTTGAAGGTAACATTACTCATTAGGGGAAAATATTGATGCTTCTAATGATTTTCTGTTCCTTAAAACAGTTTGTAGTACAGTCATTAACATAAATCACTTACAGGGATGAGGGATATACATACACTGACCCCGTTGCTGAACACCATCAATAAGCCCAGGATCCTGCTGGATCTTAAATGCTCCATTTATATTTATAGAATCCCAGACTGGTTTGGGTCGGAAGGGGCCTTAAAGCTCATTCAGTTCCAAATCCCTGCCATGGCCAGGGACACCTTCCACTAGAGCAGGTTGCTCCATCCATAAGAGCCTATCTCAGTCTCCCCTCTGGCAGGTTAAAGCCATTCCCTATGTCAGGAATGGACATGTTGTGGGAGCAACACAAAGCCAGGCAGCGATGGGCCAGGCAGCAGCATGGGAAGGACCAGCACCGAGTGTCATCTCCCAAAGCCTTGCACATCCTCCCCGAGCTGGTGCCGGATCCAAACACGACTCAGCCCCAACACGTATTTTTATCAGCTCTAGCACGCAGCTTCAGCACAACAGAAACAGCTCCCGGCACACACCGTGACCCAACAGACACAAACCCCTTGGCTTGCTTGGGGCTGGCTGGGAAACACAGCAAGGGAGCTGTGAAGCCATATCCTGGTCTCTCAGGAGATGGCTTCAGGCTCACAGGCACCCACTGAGCCCCAAACCAAGCCCCTAAAGCCCTGGAGATGTACCTGGTCCCATGGGCACTGCCCAAATGGTGAGAATACAGTGGATGTTTCCACCTTCTTCATGCAAATCCATGTCCCCCAAAGCCTGCTCATCCCCAGGAGAAACCCCTGGAGCTGGCTTCCCACAGAGGGGCTCATGCACCCCCCCAGGCCCATTGCTAACCAGTTCCATGAGCTATTTGCTGATGAGCTCAAAGGCTGAATAGAAGGAAGGAGGTATTAAAATATTTGGGGGTGGTTTAAAGTGTTAAAAGAGTGACTTTATCCTAGAGGGGGCAGACACAGGTGGGGGTGTTCAGCAGCTGATTTGGGTCACTTTGTGCTCCCTCAGCACCTGTAAAGCCTTGGGATGAAAACAAAAGTGGTTTCTATCAACTGTGCTCCTCTTGTGCAACGGCTGCAGGAAACCGCAGCAAACCCACTGAAGAAAACAGCCAAATCCCACCTCGCCAACCCAGCACAACCTGGAGAGCTGGGAATTAACTACATAGTTTGGGGGGGTTTACTGTGGAAATCCCCCCTTCGATGCAGATGCCATGTGGAAAGCAGCCCTGGAGAAGGGCAAAGCCTCCGTGAGCAGCTTGGGCTGGGGGGGGACACAAACCCATTGCAGGAGGTTGCACCAAAGGCCAAGCCTCCGGCTTCCTTTAGCCTTATGAGAAGCAGGTTTTGAAAGAGCATCCTCCTGCGAGCGGGGCTGCAGCGAGCGGTGCGAGGAGATTCCCGGCGGTGCCATGGCCGGCACTGGGGGAGCCCGGGATGAGGAGCGGGAGCCGCTGCGGAGCCGGGAGATGGAGCTGGAGCCCCGCAGGCCCCCGCCGCTGCCGGGGAAAACTCAGAGGTAACAAAACTGCTCTGCAAAGGAGCCCAAATCGGAGCTCCCCGCAGCACCCGGCAGGGAGGCTTCAGCCCGATGCTTTGCTCCGTGCCAGAGGCAGGGTGAGAGCCTCACTTCCCCAGTGGGTAACGGGGGCTGAGCTGGGTCCAACAGGGACAAAGCCTGGGGGTGCGCAGTGCCCGCAGCGAGGGAGGGAGCTCTGAATGAAATCCGCTGTGGTTCTGGTGCCGCTGGTGGTGGAGGCAGGGTCAGGGCTGCAGGTTCGCGCTGAGCGTAGGAACAGGGAACCGAAACCTCAGCGCGGCTGCGGACGGCTCCTTCCCCCTGCGCTCCTCCCCATGGGCTCCTGCTTTTCCTGCCCCGCACACAGGTCCCCATCCTGCCCCACACACCCGGGCTGTGGGTGCAAAGGCGCCCGCACCTCTCCCACCATCGTGTCCTCCTCGCGGCCACCCAACAGGGACCGCAGGGCAGACATAAACCTGTGTGCACTCACACACATGGGTCTGAACGAGCGTGTGAAGCCCCTGAGGCAGCCCCCACCCCTCCAGAGCACCCCCAGCACCCTCCAGTGCAGGACCTGGAGTCCCTGGGCCACCAAATGCACTGCCTTTTGCCCCAAAACCGCGCAGCCGGGGCTCCCCAGGCCACTGCTTCCCCTTTTCTCCTTATTCTTCCCCTGACCCGGCACAGGAAGGAGGCAGAGCCCCCCCGGGGGGGGGTGATTGCTGACTCCGGGCTCCATGCAGGGCCACCATGCAGGCACAGGGCAGCATGCGTGCCCGCAGCAGCAGCCTGGACCTGGGTACCCCCATGCCAGACACCCCGAGGAACCACCCAGCCCGTCCCCCCAACTCAGCCCTCATCTACAGCAACGTGGGTGAGTGATGTCCCGACCCCG
>JANHGB010046480.1:0-32550 GCA_026283785.1 Coracopsis vasa | reverse complement strand
ATCTCTGAAGCAGAAACTTTCATTTCTTTGTCCAACAGCTGTTTTGGTGGTAGGGGGGAAATCATCAACATCACATGCATCTTTCATCCTGTGAGGAACAAACTGAAGATCAAGGACATTCTGCATGAGCACAGGTCTGTCTGTGAAGAGTTCACTGGTGGTTTGACACATTTTTGAGAGAATTCAGTATGAATCACTAAGCAAATGTTGTATATGTTCACCCCTGAGTGAAATGTTTCTCTGAATATTTACACCTCATCACCCCACAGGCTGTTTAGCATACCATACCCTCAACTCCACAGGCCTGTCTGTTTTGGTAGACACAAAGCAAGTTTTACTTGGTGTTACAGCACAATAAATTGAATAAATAGTGAAGTTACAGGAGCCTGAACTCTCCCTAAATAATAAACCAAAAATCAGAGATATTCAGGAGCTCAAAAAAACTGTCCTAGGGCACCATCACTTGAGAAATAAAGGTGCACTGTTGGTTTTGCTTGGTAGGTAGAATCAAAACCAAAGGAAGTCAGTGAGGAAGCATGTACTTCAGATGCTATTTCCAAGCTGCATGCCATTAGAACTATACAGTGGTTTGGGTTGGAAGGGACCTTAAAGATCACCTAGTTCCAACCGCCCTGCCATGGTCTGGGACACCTTCCACTAGACCAGGTCACTCAAAGCCCCATCCAGCCTGCCCCTGAACACTTCCAGGGAGACAGGAGAATTAGTAGACTGAATTGGCTCCTTAAGTGTATTGTTTTTTCATGTGGCTGTATTTTGGCTTAGTCATTTGTCCCTCAAATCAGAGCAAGCCTACTGACAGACAAAAAGTCTGGGTCAAGAGTCTTTTCCCTCTGAAGCCCAGCTGAGTATCACTGGTGATAAGTGTACCTTAAGAGAATGTATCCAAAGACAGGGTATTCCCAATCCTATTTCATTTAGGATACCAAACAAAATGCTCAGCTACATACTTCACGAAGCCCCAGTTGAGAACTATGAAATTGAAATAACTGCTTTTAAATGAACTTTATGGATTACAATTCATGCCTTCCAGAAAGCTTCCAAAGAACCTCACACATGCCTATTTGTTGCTACAAGATCTGAAAACATAGGATGATTCATGAAAATAGCTGTTACTGTTACCCAAGAGAGTCACGATCCAAGTGCTTACTTGCAACTCTACAGCTCCAGACACAGTGTGCCTATACATCTTGGAACAAAAATACGCTGGAGAAAGAGCACTTGCCCTGATGTTGCAATCCACCATTCGTCACAAGCTAACCTAAAAGCTGCAAAAATATGATGCAAGTGGATTGTTAAATCTTTGTATAGTCTTCATGGACAAATTGTGTTCAGCTTTTCTACACATTTGGTTAAGAAATAATATTGAAAATAACTCGAGTACTCTGCGAGATGGACCAAAGTAGATTTTAGCAGGAAACACACCTTTCCTGCCCTGCACAGGGGACCCAAAAAATGTTCAACATTTGCTTAAAATCATTTTCACATGAAAATTCCCATTTAGAGGTTTCCAGTTTATGGTCACTGATTTCAAGTTAATAAGGAGAAGGGTATTTGAATAAAATGTAACATAATGCTTTGTAAAGTAAAGCTGTTAATCTGATTTAGGTTGTTTCATTTCCAGCTCCAAGATTCTTTGTTGACAGTCAGTAGCCTTGTTGAAGGCTACATGTCCCTTGGCTCTTTGAGATATTTTTGTTGTCAGAAATTTGTATTAATAGCACTGATGAAAGAGACCACTAACACTCCAATAATGGAAAGTACACATGAAATAAAGCAGATTTAAAAACCATCAAGACAATGCATTTTTCTCATTTATTCAAATCTTCTGCAGGAAGTAAACACTGAAAGATTTAAAAAAACTTCACACTGCAGTATGTACAGTTTTGTGACATCACATGAGGAAATTAATTTCTAATAAAAATGAGACCAGTTAGATAAATTACTGAAGACACATCACAGTAAAATTGGTTGTGGTAAAATCCTGAAGTCTTATGTATGGCAATGAAAATCAATATTCCTTTGTTTCACAGGGATGGAACAGTCCGTGTACGATATTTCTGTTATGCAAAATGGAGTCCTGAACTTACATGACTGGTTATAGTTGTATGAGTACTTCATGGTTTAAAAGTAGTTTTGCGTTTCTGTTTTTCTTTTTTCCCCCAGACCCTTTTGATTTGAAGCACATTCTTTCACAAAGCTAAAATACCACAGCAGAAGTCATGTCCAGAAGTGGAATACTGTTGCATTTTGAACTGACCTGACTTGTTAAGACATTTTTTTTTTGCCAATGCACAGATGCACAGGGTCCCCCATGCACTTTTCATGCAGCAGGTAATCACAACTTTAAATAAAAGTATTTTTCTATACATTCTTCCAGACTTGCAACTGTATACATACATGCAAAAGTTTTTAAACCTATGTGATCATATTTACACTTATACATGGAATATACATAACAAAAAAGATTAAAAGGTTGGTTTTTTTCCTTTGCATTAGAACAATACAAAATATGTATTTTTCATTAAGGAAACCACTATTTACATCACCTTTTAAAAACCAATTTCAACATATTATAGGTGTAACAAGTCAACATATTTACATTATATATAAATATATATAATATATACTTACCAGTTTACTCCTCTGCAAGATGTGGCAGAGAACAAACTGGTAACATCATGTCACTGACGTCAATGAGAGCTGCAATACTTTCACCAACATTTAACAGGGAAAATTTAAACCATTCATTTCTTTCTTTTAAAAACATTTGTAAATTAAAAATTTAAAAACATCATTAAGAGAAATGGCTAAGAAAAGTGAAAGTTATGGCTGAATTCCCTTTTGATCTTGTAATGTTTATACACCTCTCAAACTGAGCCACTCAGTTATGCAGTATCAGTAAAGAAGCCCTCCAGCAAAACACCTCTGATTCTGTGGTCGTATGTTACTCCCCATCATTTCCTCAAACTTTGGCAAAGGAGACACTAGAAATCTGGTTATCTTAGTCCCATACACTTCCCTCTGGAAAGAAAAGGCGTACCTACATAGCAATTGCAAGTCCATCCCCAAATCTAGCTAGCTTGACTGCTACACCACCATAGCAGTTGAAATGGCATGAGCCTGTAGATGCCCCTCAAGCATGGCATCGGGCACTTAGCACCCCAACTGCTACTGCAACCATTCCCAGTTAAGTGAACCTCCACTGCTTCACGAGGTGGAGGCAGCAGTCTCACCCAGCTACAACTGGGCTGTCTTCTCCCCTCCCTTCCTTCTCCTTAGATGGTGAGATCCCACAACACCACCCATCAATCCTGCACCTCTTTGCCTACACAGCTACTGCTGCCAATATCTGACAAAGCCCCATTTTTCTTCAAGGCTATAGTCTAAATGCCTAGCTGACACTTCTGCCCTCTGAGTTTGCAAAGCTATCTTTTGAAGCTTCCGCTCCCACAGACTGGGGAATCATACTGGGGACAGCTGAAATACATATCCTAGCAGCAAATGTCTACTGAACCAAGGAGACAAGAGTTGCCAAAAATACTAAGTATTATTCAACAGATGACCTTGGTCTGTCATTCATCTACAGAGATGGGTGGAAATTGAGGATCTTTGAGTTGCTTGGAAAAACACAGCCAGCCCTACCGGTCCATCTGCTGGTGCAACAAAACCCCCCTTTTCTGATTGAAAAGTCCCCAAGGAAAATAATTGTGGCTCCTTTTCACTCACCCATGTTACAAGATAAAAAATGATTAAAGAGCCTTTGGTCCTCAGGTTTAAAGGCTGTAAATGTGGATGGCGTACAACTCTCTTCCTTGGGGAGGGGTAACAGTGTTACTGGAGAATTTCATATAGAAGACTGTTTCCCTCTTAGCAGCTGACTGAAGAGCATTCAAGTTGGCATGTTCTACCCTCTCCCTCTCTCAACGGCCTCATCATTACCTTACACGCTGCTTGAGATAGCAGTGTCTAAAAGAGGTAAGGTTCTTCCATGAACAGCATGTCCTAAACTTAAAATTCTTGTGTATTATAGTTTACTGACGTCTGTGAGAATGGTAATACCTTTCATTAACATCACCTAAAAGAAAGCTAAATCATTAACTGGTCAAACTGTTAACATTTTAACTTAAATGTTTTATAAAACTTTAAAAACTAAATGTTCAAAAGTATATAACAATAGACTACCATAGAATAAATACATAGGTAAGCACACTCCTAGACTCCGATATTACTTTTTGTTAGGGTTAGACTCTCCTCCTTACTTTTCATCAACTTCGTTTTGATGAGGTTTTTCTAACCAGATTTTTTTCACATCTATTCAAGATGCTTTTTCCTGTGGAGCCCTTCAAGTAAATTGTAGCCCTGTATTTACTCTGGGGACCATCTATTATTCTATATTGTATATATTTCCTAGCTATATACATGTTGTTTCAAGAAAAATAATCAATTAAGACTTTAAGAGACATTTAATGGATGGAACAAATATCATCTTTTTAATATTTCTGCTGGGTTTACTCATATAAAAAGAATTCAGTTCACTGTCAATCCAAAATATACTTTATCTTGTTAATGATTATTCTATGAGACATCTGAATTGTCACTGGGCCACTTATAAATGCAGTATTAAAGACAAACAAAATTTTATTTTTATATTATACTTCAGACAATGACATTCAAAATGATGCTAGATTTGTGTGAAGGTTTTAAAATATAAATCTTCTTTGTACAGCCCATTAATATATTATGCTTCACCCAAATAACATAAAAATATATCTTTAAATTGCTCTATTATTTCTCATATAAACCAGGGGGAATGTTTTATATCGGATACTGACAAATATTTGTGTTCCCTAAAAGAAGCTATCCCCCGGAGGGGCAAAACAGAATAGTGGTGCATTTTCCAGCTGGCAGGCAGGAGAAATCCCTTTCAGTAGAGACTGCACTGGGAAGAGGAGAAACTGATCCCAGACAGGTGACGAGAGGGGACAAGAGCTCACTCTGTTTCAACAAGCCAGCAGTCTGGGAAAAGGATCTCCGAAACCAAACCAGAAAGAAAAAGAGCAAAATGCCCCATCATTCATCCCTGCTATGCAAACATGAGATGGACAGAAACAGCAGTTTTGTCATGTCATCAGCTCTCAATGGTAAAACCAGTCAAAATTAAAACAGAGTGTAGCTTTCATTATCTGTGCAAGCCAACTACTTAACTGCCTGCCGATAGCATGGGGGATTATCAGTGAAATTAGAAGCTACAGAGAACGTTTTTTTTTCCAGGGGAGTAAAAAGTTCAGCAGAACTTATGGTTGCCAATAATGCATGTAATTTAGAGGAACTGGATTTTGTCCTCCTTCTCCCCCGTGAGAAATAAAGGCTGCAAATGTAGTTAACACTTGACAGCATTAACAGGAAAGCAGAGCCGCATGGCTCTTTCCCTTGCCAGCAATTCTTTTAAGGTGTCTCAGCTCTGACTGCAATTTTCAGTTACTCCCATCTCGGGCTAATATTGCCAGATGCTACAAATCACAGCACAGGTGGGGATTGAGGAAAAGGGCAGAGGAGGATTTCTCAGACGTGTCCCACTATCCATTACAGAACATGACAAAACCACAATTTTATCCTCAGTGAAACCAGAAAAATTATTTGAAAACCAGGTTTTCTGCAGTGACAGGGTAGTGCATTAAACCATGCATCAGCTGTTCAGAGAGTAATAAATATTGGCAAAATATGGATTCTTTTCCCTGGTTGTAGGAAGAGGCCAACACATTTTTCATTAAAATCCTATTCCATCTTTGAGTGGAAGCCTGAAGTGCTGCTTTAGCACAGTTAGTAGTGTTCTGCAGGGGAAGCAGGATGGTGCTAAACAGACATTTCATTTCACAAACTTCCCACCATTTTCCTCACTAAGTGTTTGCAACTAAGTTTTCTTAACTGTACTACACCAAGAGGCATTTCGGCTTTCCCCTTTTAACCAGGAAACTGACAGGAATGTGTTGACAAAAGGACTCGTGCGGTACTTGCATGGCCTATGAAAATCTGCCTTTTGTATAAAAACCTAGAAAAGTCCCTTATTTGTAACTAGTAACTCATAACTATGGCTAAAAATTTGGAAGATGGTATTTATCAAGAGCAGGGCAAGGAAGAAAAATAGATTCTACACCACTATTCCGGCAGGACCACAAACAAGATTTAAAAATAACAATAAAAATTTTGGGAGCACTAAGAAATACATTTCAGTGCGTTTCATTTATTAACACTGACACAGGTTTTCCAATATGATGAGCTAACACCTTGGACGGACTGCTCCTTTTCTTAAAAGTTATTCTTAAAATTTCACAAAACTTATTAAACATTCAAAAAAAGAAAGAAAAAAAAAAGTACACTATCTCTATGCTCAGGCTTTCAAAAAATAAGGATTATTTTACAGAGAGGGAGGAAACGCAGCATTACCACCGCCTAGGCTGTACGCTTACACTTTATGTTATGCCAAAAACTTGCAGATCCAAATAAGACTCTGATCAAAAAGTACTCATAACTTAATCTGATACATACAGAAATGTCTTGTACAAATTACAACCTTTCTAGTTTCCTTGTGACAATCTACTGTAAAGGAAATTTTATCTACATGTATTTTAAATAACATCACCAGAAAAATAAAAAGTTTATCAAATGAAAATATGTTTCAATTAGACCATGCTTTTCTAAAATCATGCTCAATTTATACAGTAGTCAAGTTTGTACTCATTTTTATTTTTTCCTTTTTTTTTTTTCATTTTTTTTAAACAAAGATTCAAAACCACTGATTGTAAACTCACTGAGGAGGCTGTAGTTTATTCTGGCTCTTTTTTGATTGTTCGCACTTTTTCCAGAAGTCCATGCACTTCTCCATTCACAGCATGCTGATGAGTGGTCTTACTCCCTATATGGCTGTTGTAAGGGCTTCTTAAGTTAGTAAAAGGAGTTTTAAGCTCTGCATCAGATATCAGCTCCTCTTTGATGGTAACATGAGTTGAGCTATCAGTAAATGAAGGTCCATTCCAAATTTCTTTGTCATGTGCTTCTTGGCTACTAACAGAGTTGCCGCCTTTCTGTAACATATAGTACAATATTGGATTGGTTTTGGTCAGTCTTGGAGAGTCTTTTTCACAATCATTCTTGTCCATACCTGTGATTACCCATCTGATGGGCCCTTTTTCACTGGGCATGGGACACATACTAAACTGATCAGACTCTAGTCTAGATACTGTACTCCCCAAATGTTCAGGGAAGGGGGAACTGGCAGGACTTTTTACTGTTACAGGATACTGAAATGTTCTATGATCTACACAATTGTTCTGTTGCACAGGGCTTCCCATTAATGCATTTACTGATGAAATGCTGAATTCAGGTTTATTAATTGTTGCACTGGGTTTGTTTCCTTTTTTCTTGCCCTCAGCTAGTATGTGATTCCTATGTTGTGACAGATCTCTCTCACAGTTTTCTGAGAGAAGCAGCTGTTTCAACACATTAAAGCCTTTACTATCTCTAGACCAACTCCTATTTTCACTTTCATTATTTGAACTGTGACTTACAGTGTATTTAAATTCAGCATCACTTCTGCTGAATTTCAGTTCTTGCTGGTTAAGCAAAGGCCCATACAGTGCCTCGGTAGGAGAAGCATGATTGTTTGCAGCATCAGGCATATTACTTTTCACCTTTTTTAATGGGCTTTCCAAAGGCTCAGCATGAAGCTTCCTCTTCTTCGGTACTGTGCAAAGACTCTTTGATTCAAGGTGTGTCAACTCACTGTTTCGGTGACTTCTGTCCAGCTCATCTGCAGGGTAACTGTCTTGATTCTGCCTCAGCAACCTACTCAGCAGGCCGTTTTTGGAAAAAGAGAAATCTTGAGGTGAAATCGGCTCAGATTTCAACTCCTTGGATGCTGGGGAAGTAGCTGCATTTCTCTGCACTGAATGTACAAATCCTTGAAACGCGTTATCCTTGCCATCTCTTACTTGTTGCGCATTTGAATTATAAGGAATATCTGACTCTTCAGATGGCTCAGTTTTTATTTTCACTGTCACTATTTGCTCGTTCAAAGCCTTATCTGTCTGTTCTTGAGAACTTTCATCTCTTGAAAGCATCCTCTCTTTCTTTTCACTTTTACCTTTACTGGGAGTTCCCAGAAGCAGCTGAAGGACAGTGCGCCTTTCAAGGAGATTTTCTATTTCCGAACCCGGAATTCCTTGTTCAGCAGGTGCAGGCTGACAACTGAATATTTTGTTATTTTCTTCATGCGTACCCAATTTATTTGTAAGCAGAGGGCTGTTCAATCTATCAATCAAGCCAACAGGTTTATCTGTGTTTCCTGTTAGCAGGTGTTTGCTAGCTCTTTGTTCTTCACTTGACATGGAAGTCTGCATGCCACATTGAGCAAGGTTCTGCAACAGTTTGCTGGCACTGAATGCTGAAGAGTTCTGGGGACTATCATTCCTGCTCAGCTTAGCTCCTTGAATTTCTTTGCTTTTGGAAAGGTCTATCAAATGTTTAGATGCGGGATTCACCAGTCTCTCCGGCTGGATGCTGCAGGCATACGGTGGTGAGCTACGCTTGATGGCTAACGATTGGTGCGAGAGATTTATAGGAGAATCTGCTTTTGTGGAAGCCAGCAAAGGGGGAGTGCTTAACGGAGTCATTCGACTTGCACTGGGACTGTCAGTAATTGGAGTCCTTTTACCAGTCTGTACAGTGAATTTTGCCACATCAGCTGCACTGTGTGGTCCCTGAGGGTCAGTAATCTTGTCTACCTTTTCTTCACTCTTATGTCCAAGTAACAGCTGAAGTAGCGTTACTTTCTGATGCGGATTCAGCTTAGAAGCTTTTGGAGTGTCTTTGTCTTCCTTGTTCTCTGGACAGGAAACTTTTGGATCCCAGTTATGAAGCAAGGACTGAGTCAGGTTATCCAGTGATGCAGGTGGACCTGCATCTGGTTTATCTGTCCTCTGTTTAAAAGATAGGTCTATAGGAAGACAGTTAGAATGGGAGCTTTCATCATCACTGCTGTCATCCTCTGTAAAACTAGGATTGTTGTCTGAATATTCATCAATAGTTGTTGGTGTGCTGCCATCTTCAAAATTGCTGGCTCTCTCACTCTGTTCACGCCCTTTCATGTGTTTGGTGGTATTTTGGCTTTTCAGCAGATGCAAGAGCAAACTGTTGCTGGGAGAGGTTTTCAGGTTACTTCTTTCCAAAGTACTTTTGTATCCCACAGTTTTGGGAGATGAATGCATGACTCCCACTGAACTCTGAAATGGTGCCATATTGCTTTTGCTAGATACTGGTTTGGTTGATGATCCTGTTTGACCATTGAGATGGCTTGTCATTCCTTTTGCTAAACCAAACTGGCCAATATCTTTCTGAGTGCTTTCCTGTAATCTGGCCATAGCTGCAAGTCTCTCACTTGCTATCTGATTTGCATTTTGTGCTTTTAAAGCATGTTCCCTGGAGTACTGCTGCAAGTGAGCTTCACTCGAAAGGAGTAAAGCTAGCTGGCTGCATGCTACACTGGGCTTCGGTGAAGCAGCAGGACTAGATCGTTTCTCTACCATGCTTGCAACAGCTTGCAATCTTGCAGCACACGACAGTGGCTCATTTATCACTTTAGGTCCACTCTGCACCACATGAGGAGATTCTACAAGCCTCTCTTTGGGCAGGTTCTTTGTTATATCAGGCAGGCTGTTGTCCAGCTTCTGATCTTTTGCTTTGCTCTTCTTCAGTAGAGTCTTCAGGTGACTGGATGCAACACCATAGCACCTTAAATCTTTCTCCACTTGTAAAGAATCATGGTTAAGGGAATACCCTTGCTCCTTAAGGCTCTGCCTAATCTGCTGTGACAGAGCAACACTCTGCAGCCTAGAGCTGAATGACTGAAGCAAAGAGGCAAGTAATGTGCTATCCTGTTTGCCTTTAGGCACATTTTCAACCATGCCAGCTAACAAAGCTTCCTTTTTTCCATCTAAATCCACAATGGAATCAGACAACCGCCTTCTCTTTGCTGCATTCCAGTCTTCTGAAGACTGCAACAGTCTTGCTTTTTTGAGGTGCAGCATGCCAGATCCCTGATATGTATTTGTGTTAAGAACTGGACCATTACTTTGACAGCTGGGAAATATATTTCCAGAAATCTTAAAGTTTTGATCCTCTCCACTATGTCCAGTAGACTTTTTGTCAACTGCAGTACCTGAGCCTCCTGCTGCTTGATGCATTAGTAATCCCTCTAGGTAAGTTAGAACAACAGAATCCTGGTGCATCTCAGAGCCAAGCTCTTCTCCATGAGTCATGTTCAACAAAAGTTTCCAAAAGGGCTCTGGTTCTATTCACTTCAAAGACTAGTTCTGCTGTAGCTGAATCGAGATGCAGAGTTAAGAAATAATAGGTAGATGTCTATAGTGC
This sequence comes from Coracopsis vasa, assembly GCA_026283785.1. Classification (NCBI taxonomy): domain Eukaryota; kingdom Metazoa; phylum Chordata; class Aves; order Psittaciformes; family Psittacidae; genus Coracopsis; species Coracopsis vasa. The sequence goes on along the minus strand of JANHGB010046480.1, from coordinate 22,104 downwards.
TTTCTCACAGGCTTTCAGAAACAGTACAAAACGTCATATCCCAAGCAGGCTTCTTCCAGTGTATACTGTTTGATGAGTCAGGTTTCCAATCATATCAATCTGCTGTTATCTAGAATATTTATGAAAGTTGTCCAGGAGGAGCACTCAAAATGTGGTTCCACAGGAATCAAGTTCCACTAAGTATTTGCCACCTTCTTTCTCCAGGAAGCCAGCTTGTTTTTCATCTTTTTCCATCTCCACCAAGCACATAAAATTTCTAAGTGAACAAAAAAACAAACAAACAAACAAACAGAAATAGAAGGTTTAGGATAAGACTTTTTTTAAAAAAAAATCCACAAAACAAACAACAAAACACATTGTCTTAGAGATTAAGCACGTTTAGAGCAATAAATATCCACATTCCAGAAGAAATGAAAAATTAAGTAATGGAAAAAGTCTATGGTAACTAGTTTAAAAAACTTTGTGATAAAATTCTGAGAGAAAATTTTATACAAAAATTAAGTTTAATTATCAAAAGCACAGCTACTACAAGTATACATCAAATTTATTTATCCTACAGCTCAAAATAAGGAATAACATGAAAGGAAAATCTTAAATCACTCCATAATTTTTGACAAAAATTACACTGGATTATACTTCACACTTGCATCAATCTTTCTTCTTACTATGTAAGAATATCCTATTACACAGGATATGTAGACTATCACCCTAAAAGAGAATTAATGGGAAGAGGCTTGCCTAAAATTAACATTTAGGACAAATCTGTATTCAAATAACAGAACAGGCAGCATCATATATATGAGTACATTTTCGTTTGGCACATAAATGATATTGCTGAAAGTAGAAACCAAGTTGTCACTGCTTCCCAGAACTATCTAGTAATGCAAAATCTAGCATGATAGCACAGCAGGGAGGAAATCTGTTGTTTTTACAACTCCCAGCTACCACAAGTCATTAGAAGAATCATGTGATGGGAGTGGTGAAAAGAGTGCTTATGTTCCTGTTATAACGTAAATCCTGGTATTAAAATCCTCCCTTCACTGGAGGATTTGTAGCTTCACATTCTTTCTGTGTATTAAACACATAATGATAAAAGAAAAAACAAAACAGGTCTTCTTTGAAGTCTTGTTATTTTCATTTGTCGTCAATACTTTTTTTCTTGGATGAGGCAGTATGCTATGAAAAACTCTTTAAAAAACCACAACACTGGCATTTATGTTAGATGCATCTCTTCAGTTTTAGTTGTATTACTGGTCAATAATAGCATGAACAGTTCAGTCACCACAGTTCAACACTGAGATCACTGCCCCACACATGCCTACTCCTTCACTCATCCAGTTCTAAATTCACAAAAATTCAACACGATCAAAGCTAAGTGTCTTTCACAGACTAAACGTCCGCTGAAAACTTGTATTTACAAGTTTAAAAAGTATGTACACAGATGAAGTCCTTGCCTCCTTAAAATGAATGAATATTTTATGATCGATTTCCAGAGGCTATTTTTTAATTTGAAAACTACAGGCAATTAGAAGTCAGAAAAATAGAAGATCTGAAAGGAATAAAGAATCAGGAGAACATCTAAGTAGCCAAAATGCCAATATCCCATATAATTCCCTCTGCAAAGAATCCCTTACTAGATTTTAAGTAATTTAGAGGCTTTAAAAACTGAGCTATATTTAAAAAAAAAAAACCAAACAAAACCCAATCAAACAGAAAAATCAAACCAAAACCCAAATCCACTTAAAACAGCAATATGAAGTTGTAGTGTAAATGTGTATACCCATTTATCTAAATATCAAATGAAAAGATGGTAGCTATTGCTGGGGTCTCAGTACTTCTCTCAGAAATACATTAAGCATCATTTACATAATTACCTGTAGAAGACACAGCGTTCTTTCAAATATATAACTTAACACTTAAATGTGGGTTTATCTAATTAAAAGTTACTCTTCCTACAAAAAGTTGTGCATCTCTGGGTGGGATTTTGCAGAGTTTCAATCCAAACCAGACAGAACAAATCCTTGTTACACCTTATTTGCAATGGAAAACCAAGTAGTAAATTTCAGGGTTTGAAGGCAATCTCGTAACTAAGCACTTCCAGCCAGTTTTGAACCAAGTATGCTTTTCTTTCACTATTTGAAGAGTGGTCATGTGGAAACCAAAGCAGCTTTGGAAATTAATGTTTAGCTGTATACTAAGGCAACCATTGTGTAAAAACATATAGACTGTAGCAAGGAATTTCCCTGGACCTACTGAAATGTTAATAATATTTCTTGTTATTATTATTCTAGAAATTACCTGAACTGAGGAGACAAAAAACGTGAAGAAATAAGGCAGAAGAGAAAGGAGAAGCCACACATCAATAGATCTCCTATTTTCCAGTAAAGGCTGAAGAAAACACACTGCAATTAGCCTCTAACATCAGTCTCTAATATCTGTGTATCTCTACACCTAAAAATTGTATTTATTGTCAATATTGTAATGAACTAAATTGATAAAGATAACATACTTTCTTGACCACACAACTACTGTATATGCACTCTTTGCTGTTGCTTCAGCTCTCTTCCAGACTTCTGCATCCTAACAAATAAATAAAACACTTGTTTTGCAGAAGCTATTTTCAGAACCTCCAGGAGCATGCACCGATCACAGCTCATTAAGCCATGTTTACCTAGACAGAACTAAAGCAACTGCAGGACTTGCAGCACAAATGCTGTAACCTGTGGAGACACTCCCCAAGTGGAGCACACCATGGGAAATCAGTCCTTGCAGCCTTCTGAAGAGTGCCGAAGGAGAAGCTGTGTGCAGAATAGGGGAGGTAAGAAAATATTAGAATGCACACTGAACTGTGTATGTCCAGAATATTAATTCTACTTTTGCAGCTGTTGGGGGTTTTCCTTTGATTGCAAACTAGATATACTTAGTCACCACAAAGATGTTAAAAGAATGATGATACTAATAAACCTTAATATCCTTTGCTTACTATGAAGTATTATTGCTGCAAAAGATAGCTATGTTTGAGAACACATCAACACATCTAATAGGTTAAACCACAACAACTTCTGAGCCAATGGCCTGAAAATATTACTTTTTTTAGAGAATTCTTTTAATTAACGAACACCTCAACTGTAAAACCTAATTGGAGACTCTGAACAAACAACATCTCCCTAGTTAACCCAACAGATATTCAGCTGCTGCCATTTAAGAAATTAAGATCAGCTCACAATTTAAACTAGTAAAATGACATCCACAAGACATTTTTCCAATATCCCAGACTAAGATTTCTAGTTAAATCCCTTTGCTAAATGGAACAGAGACGCAGTAAATTAACAACACTAGACTAGCATTATTTGGGCAGGAGGGCTATACAGTCTAATGGAGATAACTCATAAAGCTTGTTTTTGTCAGGGTGTCTTCTGTAGTCAAAATTCAGAATCTTTTGAAAAAAACTTACAGAAGCCATTAAGGTTTTTGTTTAGGAAATCAGCAATGGCTAGAAGATTGCCCACATGAAGACTTATTAAAAGAGAGGCTATCCAAACTCACGAATGCTGGTAGAATGATTAATATAGTTTGAAATGTGTGTATATATATATATATATACACATATATATACATGCACACAGAGCTTAACTGCATTTTAGAGTTCTTTAATGACTATCAAACTCCTGTAGTAATTTTATGTTCCATTTTTGAGATGAATCAAAATGTGAATTTGTAGAGCTAAAATCAAACTGGTCTGTGAAATTAAAATCTTTAGTTATTTAACAAATTCAGTGTTCTAATGATTAGAAACTACTGGAAAAGCCAGAAAAAGTCTCTTACTGACTGACTTCCCATTCGCATATTCCCAAATGTAAAGGCTACAGCCCACCGCATCAACCAATGGCTCTGACAGTCATTTTAATTATTACAGATTTGAGGAATGCAGCACAGTGATTACAGTGGCAGCTTGGGATCCAGGGGTCCAATTACTCGCTGTGCTGCAGACAGGCTGTCTGACTTCTGATTTTATTTTTCTGTACTCTGTTTTCCCAGATGGAATAATAATAGATGCAAACTTCAGAAATATAATTGAGGATAAATGCATTAAATGCTGTGTGTTGCTCAATAGCTCCAGTAAGTACGTAAAACATAGGATTTTAAGTGGTTCTCCATCCTTATAGCCACCTGCAGTGAAATGCTGCAGAGCACAATCTAATTATGGTCTCCAAAAATTTCCTATATGCACTGAAAACTGCAACAGAATCTTGCAGCAAACTAAACATGAGTGGGGAAAATGAGACTACCTGTTCAGAATCATTTTGTTATTAAGCTCAATTTGCACTTTGATTTTAGCAAGCAGAAAGGATGTATTCAGGGTGGTGGTAGAAGCACTTCAGTTGACTCTTTCTGCTAAGGTTATAACAGGCCTGATCCAACAACCCAGGGTACCCAATCCACAGAGCTGCACAAATGTGCAAGTACTTCAATGGCACTTAAGCATGTGCGTTAACAGAATCAAGTATTTAAGTGCTTTGCTAAATCCCCACTTTATAGCAGAAATCTACTGAGATGAATGGAGCAGCTGAGACCTCTCCACAGTTTTGATTCAGGCTGTCAAGACATTTTGAAGGTTCCCTTTGCAAATGTAGTTTAAGAGACAACACCACCACCACCACCCAGAAAACAACCACCCAACGAAACCAAAAGCGATCAGATGGTGGTGAGCAAAATTCAGCAATAAAAGGGTGTATTCTTCCATGGTTGCACTTAGATGAACTTGGGAATCAACAAACCTTTTTTACAATGAATTGGAAAAAAAACAACAAACCAAAACCCCCAAAAAACCCCAAAATCCAAAAAAACCCCAAAGATAAAAACCCAAAACAAACCACCAGGCTCCTCCCCTACAATCATAGGATATCACTTTGAGAAAGCAAAAGCAGGCTTCTTTCCCAGGAGCTTGGCATGTTATTCACCCCTTTGTTAGCCCTACTGACTGACTCCAAAAGCCATTTTAAACATGGAAAGGATAGCCTACTGCTTTTAAACAGCTAGGTGAGGAGAGGACACATAGCGAATCATGTTGAAGTCAGCAGGAGCCCTGCTGCTGCCAGATTACTGGAGGGGCTTCTAAGGCCCCGATGCCACCACAGAGGTGGCATCCCCCATCATCCCGGGCAGGGGTGTTCCCTCCAGGCTGGCACAGTCCTGATGCCTCTCCAGCAGCACCGCTCACTCTACAAAATACCTCCTTTGGATAAGGGCAGGGTTAGCAACAGCCACAGCTTCCAGGCTAAATCCTGCACAAGTATACCAAACAGAAAAGCCTTCTCCCTACGGTTTTGCTGAACTGTGTACTGCCAAATGCAGTCCTCATGTTCTTAAAAGATGTTTCAGACAACAGAATGGGGTGCTGTTTTTTTCAGTAATAGGGGAAAAAACGGGTCTGAGTAGAAAGGCCCAGACCCAAACCAGCCCAATCAAAATCTTCTGATGATTTTTGCAGCTAGAGTGGTAGGATTTTGAAAAATACTGCAGAAAACTGATTCTGCAACACTTGATGCAATAGCTCCAAGAGCTGCAAAATCTATTGTTTTATGAAAGCAGACAAGCCCAGAATAACTGAGAAATCCTGTTACAGAAAATTGACAGGAACGTAGAACCAACAGCACAGCAGACATAAAAAGTTCTTCCTGTGAGAGTAAGATTTGACAGACCACTGGACTGAAATGTTAGTGAATCAACAGCCGAGTAGGGAAGAAAAAACCCCAACTGTTATGGAAGCAGACTATTAACATTGACGTTGGCTTTTAAGAGACTGTAAATGTAAATCCTAATTACTGTTGTTGTTAATCATGGCCCAAGAAGCACATAAGTAAGGGGAGGCTGTTCCTTCATATTCCTTCTGGGGTGTGGAAAGGGGGATTCAGACACCTCATCTCAGTAACTCTCTGCTCCTCGAATTTCATATGGGATTCTTTACAGTCCAGGAATCTGTGACTCACCCAGACCATGCAATACCACCTCATGGCGACAAGGAGCTTTGGGAGGATATATAATATGTATCGAGGGGGAATACAGTATTTCCATTGTCTGCTTAAGCAAGGTGTGGAAATGTCAGAGAGATTTTCATATGTGCACAGAGAGCTTTTCGGGAAAGCAGCAAGGCACGTTTGTACCCACGCGAAGAGCAATGCAGAAGTCAGAATGCCTCAAACTTGGCAGCAAAGCATTTTCAAGGGAAAAGACCAAAGTCTGAGCAGTGCTGGATACATGCAGCTTTCACCCGATGTTGAGGAAGCATGTCACAAAGGAATGCCCATCTAGCTGTGTCCCCCCGAGACGGGACAGCATGAGCACCAACTACAGCAAGAAAAGAGCAGTGGTGCTCAGAAAAACAGCTATGTCTGCGCTGCAGACTGGCATGTACAGGAAAGAGCCAAGACAGCTCAACCGTGAGCAAGCCTAGCCCGGCAGCAAGGGAACCCGTGGAGGTTAGCCTGCCCCAAGAAGCAGGGTATTTCAACATAGCTCTGGTATGCCATGACTCGTCCAGTGACGGCACTCAACTCACGTCAGGTACTTCTTGTGGAAAGCAGTGCGCAGCTTACACAAGGCCACAGGCAGACATTTTTCTGCCTAAGTTACATGAGCTTCATGCTCGTGAAGCTTACTTCACCAGCCTACCAGTAGGGAGGGGAAAAATAAGAAAGTATTGGTGGATAAGGGAAGAGCAACTGATATCATCTACCTGGACTTGTGCAACGCATTTGACACTGTCTTGCGCAACATCCTTGTCTCTATACTGGAGAGGCATGGATTTGATGGATGAACCACTCGGTGGGTAAGGAATTGGCTGGATGATCACACTCAAAATGTTGTGGTCAACGGCTCGAAGTCCAAGTGGAGACCAGTGACAAGTGGTGTTCTGCAGGGGTCAGTACTGGGACCAGCGCTGTTCAGTATCTTTGTCAGTGAAACAGATAATGGGATTGAGTGTGCTCTCAGCATGTTTGCCGATGACACCAAGCTGTGCGGGGACACTGGAGGGAAGGGATAGGATCCAGAGGGACCCTGACACGCTTGAGAGCTGAGACAGCGCAAAGCTCATGAAGTTCAACAAGGCCAAGTGCAACGTCCTGCACCTGCGTCAGGGCAATCCCAAGCACAAATACAGGCTGGGTGAAGAATGGACTGAGAGCAGCCCTGAGGAGAAGGACTTGGGGGTGTTGGTTGATGAAAAGCTCAACATGAGCCAGCAGTGTGCACTCACAACCCAGGAAGCCAACTGTATCCTGGGCTGCATCAAAAGAAGCGTGACCAGCAGGTCAAGAGAGTGGATTCTGCCCCTATTCTCCAGTCTCGTGAGACCCCACCTGCAGTACTGCATCCAGCCCTGGGGCTCCCAACACAAGAGGGATGTGGACCTACTCAAGTGAGCGCAGAGGAGGCCATGAAGATGATTTGAGGGCTGTAGCATCTCTCCTATGAACACAGGCTGAGAGAGTTGGGCTTGTTCAGCCTGGACAAGAGAAGGCTCAGAGGAGATCTTAGAGCAGCTTCCAATGCCTGAAGGGGGCCTACAAGAAAGCTGGAGAAGGACTTTTTACAAGGGCATGTAGTGACAGGACAAGGGGGAATGGCTTTAAACTGAAAGAAGGTAGATTTAGATTAGACAGTAGGAAGAAATTCTTTACTGCGATGGTGGTGTCACTGGAACAAGTTGCTCAGAGAAGTTGCAGATGACCCATTCCTGGAAGAGCTCAAGGCCAGACTGGATGGGGCTTTGAGCAACCTGGTCTAGTGGGAGGTGTCCCTGCCCATGGCAGAGGGGTTTGGAACTGGATGATCTTTAATGACCCTTCCAACCCAAACCATTCTGTGACTGTGAAATTAATTGATTTTAAAAAGAACAAACAAGCAAACAAAAACCCCCTCCCCCAAACCCAAACTGAACAAACCCCCCCCAAAACACAAACCCATCTGGACAACAAAAAAATCCCTCACCCATCAACACCCCAAACCCAAGCAAACCCTCAGAACAGCTGAAGTAAGTAAATGGGGAGGGGGAAATGAGGGACAGACACAAGTGCCATAAAAGCTGAGTTTGTGACAGCCTTAATAGCAGCCCTCAAGGTTTACAAGTACACTCAAGCACTGTACACAGCTTAATCCAAGACTGTCCTGCACTTCAAAACATTCTGCTAAGTTCTTCCAAATTCAGAGATCAGTCACATAGTGTGGCCATTTTTTGGTTTTGGCACTCTTCAAACAAAAGCTTATGTCAGCCTACCTTGTATTAGTTGTAATATGGAAAAGAATAGACATTCAACCTAGAAATGCCATGCCACCTGTGAAGGAATGGAGTATTTGACATCTAAACCTACCCCATGAGTCACTGCTCAATGATCTTCTGCTACTGAAGACAAAAAGGGCAGAAACTAAATGATAAGGCAGAAAGTTACATCCAACCCCATCCTCAGTTAAGGACCGGAATCCAGAAATAGCACATATCACTAAATCTCAACTTAGGTAGTGTGTTGATCAAAGCTCAGAAGTACAGTGAGCAAAAAGGCTTTTGGTTAATTGAGTCGTCTTATTCAAGAAACAAAAACAAATAGGCACAAAAATATATACCAAGACCTGTTTTCAGGACAGAGGGGTGGGTAATATACTGGTAGGTATACCAGAATGGTCAAAAGATGCACCTTTCCCATCTTTGTGAGCCAGCTGCATAAATAAGCAATTAAAAGGAAACTAATAACCAGATTCACATTCCCTTCAACAGATACAAAAACACATCACTGATTATGCATTTAACTCTACACCAACTCCCCAAGAATGACATTTGATTAATACACAGTGAAGAAATCAATGTCCTCTTCTGGACAATCATGCTTTTGAGTTATGATCAATGCATGCAGATAATGCATTTCCACACAGCTTTGACCTTCTGCTTGCTGAAGGGATCTAAACATACAGGCATTTTATTGACAGCACTGCAATGAAATTGTGGATTTTCTTGGATTTGTTGGAATAACTGTACGTTAGGTGATTTGCCATATTATAAGTCATTTTATGTTGTTTTAAGGAAGAACTGGTTTCACAGAGACCAAACTGCAAAGCACTGAAAAGCAGTGCACAGCTTTTATTGACAATAGTAGTTGGGTTCCACTTGGGACCAAGTGTTTCATGGTTACTTATGAATGAGAGGCACTTTTTAGACTTTCCCTCAAAACAGTTTTCAGCTAACCAAGCACAAATACACAGTCATTCCATAGCAAGATAAAATGTACAGGATCTATTCAATTATATGTAATACCCCATAAACCCATGCTAAAGACCCAGATGATTTGGTTTTTTGGTTTGTGGTTTTGGGGTTATCTGATGGCTGTGTTTTGGGTTTTCTTGTGGGTTTTTTTCTGTTGTGGGTTGTTGTTGTTGTTTTGGTTTTTTCTGGTTTTGGTTTTTTTTTTTTTTTTGGAGGGGGTCCCCCTCTCTTTTTGGGGGTGTTTTTTTTTTTTCTAAGTGGGAAGGAAAATGTAGTTTCTATTATAAGGACAGATTTCCGCTTATGTACATGATGTTTCTAAAGGCTGCAGACGCAGAAAAGGCTCACAATTTCAGTTAAGTGGGGAAAAGAAAAACCTGCATTACAAGAAGGTCTCTAATAGGCCAACTGCAATAAAAAAATATATTTTTTTCTCTCCAAAATAGCAATAAGCCCAAGTGGAATTAAAGATATAACATAAGAACCTATTTTAGCAAAACCTGGGGAGAAGACACTAACAACATCTAAAGAATGTCACAGAAAGCCCTCATCTTACCACTATGCCAGAGTTAATCTGAAAACATACATAACATAAAACCCTACGTAAAATGCTAAAAGCCTTTTAAATCATATAGATGTATACAGAGATGATCAGTTAGTTAATAATACCCCCAAACATTAGAAATTGGGCTGCAACTCAATCTTGGCCATGAGTCAAATCAGGACAAGTAAAATACAGTCTTAGCTCAAAACTGATGATAACTTTATTCACCGTCACAAAGTCATGGTAGGAACAGAGGATGGCTGGCAAGGGGAGGTGTTTAACTACCCCTCAATACAACATCACACACTTTGAAGTAATTTCTCAAATTTTATGTTGATAAAAATGGCAAGCATTCCAAGAAGAAAAACAGTATGCCATCAAAGTTGTGGAAAACAGCTTTTACTAATTTGTTTTATATTTATCTTTCCTAAGTGCTACATGAAGGAAATAAGTGCAAAATAGCAAGAAAAGCTAATTATAGTTACCACCTGTTCCATTAATGTCAAGAAAATTGAAACAGGTGATCACACCCATTTAAAAACTGTGTAAAACAAAAAACTACAGATATGTAATTGATTTCTGAAGAAAATGTGCGATTTATTTTATTACTCCATACTTACACATACGTATTAACTAATTTTGGCCATTTTTCATAGTGGCTGCCCCATCTCTGGAAGTGTTCAAGGCCAGGACAGGGCTTTGAGCAACGTGGTCTAGGGGGACGTGTCCCTGCCCATGGTAGAGGGGTTGGAAACAGATGATCTTTAAGGACCCTTCCAAGCTTAAACATTCTATGATTCTGTGACAGTGCCCATCAAACCAACAAGCTCACTAAACCTTTATAAAGCAATATGCCCAAGCATCAATTACACCAACCAACTTCACTGCCATGTTAGCACAGGTCTAAGATTAAGCCTGTGCTCAAGAGCTCTGGTGAATGCAAGCAGCACCTGTGCATCAGATCCTACCTGGCTGCTAGCAAGCTCCATCTTGATTTCTAGAAAAGAATACCATCTCCAACTACCATGAAGAACAATCCTAGTAATAAATAAAATAAATAATAAATAAAATAATAAAATAAACTACTTCACAAGCTGCAGATTTAAATGTATACAGCACACGGTTCCACAAGAATTTTTGTCTGATCCAACTGCTAAACTGCTGTCAAAAGTTTTAGCCTTGCCTTGGTCTATGGATCTGCAGCCTTTAATGCCTGCCACCTTCCCAGTAGTGACACAAGCATCCCCATAGGAAGCTCCTTCAAGGCAAGTCAGACCAAGGACCTCATCACCGTCAGAAGAATCCCAAAGATACTGCTGAGAGTTTGTTTCACAATCATTTATGTGTGACTACAAGAGTGGCACAAGGAAGGACAAAAAGCAAGGATTACTTTCAGTACCAAGCCAGACTTACACCAAATGAAAACATTGCTACCAGTGAGATTCTTACAGAGGAAACCCCACCTTCAGGCAGAATGTCTGTGCTGAATTTAGAAGAGTTCATTGGTGAGATAAAGACGCCTTTTTAAGAAGCATCTTCTCAACAGAATTAAAAATAAATAAATGGTCAATGTATTCAAGATCTGAAAAGATAACTGGAAATAAAATAATTGATTTCAATATTTTAATTTTTCTATTTTACTGAGGCATCTTGTGAAGCTGGAGTATAAATCCTATTAAACTGAACTTAGTTTGTCCATTCCTAAAATAGACTTGACATACAAACACAAACACAAGGTCAAGGTCACAGATCAGCAAGAAAGATTACAAAGAGGACTGATGTAAGAGCTGGCATTTGAACAAAGCTCCTAGATATATTTTTTTTTAGTACACTTACCAGAAATACCGCTATACTACATTTTCTTCACACTGGTACATTACATGTTTAAAGTATTCCCTACCTTTAAGAGCAGCTGCCCTGATACTTATTTATTTTGACAAGAGATGTTAGGCAGTGTATCAAGTAAATTAAAGGAGAACCCTTATGTTAAATGAAAAGGGAGCAGTGGACACTTTTTGCCACGGTTTTCACTCTGTTCAGCTATGTGTTGATACATATTAAATCAAAAGTACAAAAGGGAAACTCACAAATATAGGACATGACAGTAAGACCACCACTATAGCATCAGGACCAGAGTTTATAACTTCATGCAGTCCAAGTTACTTATCTTAACATAGCAACTGTATATTTGGATGTGCACTTTCAAGCACAGCAATTGCTTATTTATCCTAATCATCTGTGCGCACAGCATATATTTCTCAATTAGAAAAACCCAAAAACTCTTAACACAAGGTCTGCACTCAACACAATCAAAGTAAGCTCTTCTGTAATCAGGACAACATTTACCTCCTAGAAAGCTTCTTTAATGCTGAACGCTGAGTAAGTGAGCAGATTAAACACAGCAGCAACAGTTGAAAGACTCATTAAAACTCAGTTGCTGAAAATAGTTAGCAATGAAAGCTATTCCCTAATCTATCCATCCACCCACTGATACATTCTCAAAGCTTTAAACACATGCTGAAGAGTATTTAACTTATGGGTCACGTTCACCAGACATACCTTCCGATGCTTAACAAGAGGAAAAAAAGGTGTCTTGAGTGACATAATGTCATATGACATTCAAAGATTTACTGCTCCCACAAAGTTTAGATGATCACTGCAATAAACAGAAATATACAGAATAGCTTGGCTTGTACTCTTACTTCTGAGCCCTGACTTTCAATACCAGCACAGCTCTGATGTTAGTCTAGACATGACTGGGAGCAGTTTATACTTAGACAAAGAGCCACGTCTATAAATAGGAACATTTGTGTTTGTATTAAAGCTCGTATTGGAGCCCATTTGGGGTGACCTGCGCAACTCACTTATATGCAGGCATCTCAGACATTGCCAGTAAAACCTTCATACCATCACACATGCTCCTGCATCTTGTTTCAGCTGTGCTTCAACATTTGTGTTTCAACTGATTTTTCTCCATTTAATTCTTCTATGGGTATTAGATTTGCAGCACTCTTTCTGAAAGGCTCTGTTTTGAAAACATACTTTATAAGAATTAAATTGTCACCTTTCTAAGCTATAGTATTGCCTGAGCTACTAGATTTGGAAAAATAAGACCTGAAGCCTGGATGCAAGCTTCTCAGTGCAACAGTGTAGGTGTTTTTAGCTCTCATAGTGATTCATCAGGTCTGAAAACAGTTACTGCTTTAAGATCACACTGAATTAACTTGTAGACCTTGTGGCAATAGAATTCTACTCTTCCTTAGTCCCTCATTTTCTAAAACCTTTCAGCAAAATGGAAGAAAAGGGGAGGTTTGGGTTTGTTGTTGGGCTGTTGTTTTGCTTTGTTTTCCTTCAAGTAGAATTTCTATCTTTCCCAGTTTGTGAAAGGCTAGTAAAGCTTCTCACTGCACTGAAGTGTTAGGAACGAAAAAAAAAAAGAAATAAAAGAAAAATTAAATCAGGCAATGATTATGATTCAAGATTAAAATAAACAAACAAACAAACAAACCCCCCCACAAAAAGCAAACCCCCCAAAAAAACCCAAACAAAAAAAAAATTCATTCAACATCCACAAAAAAATCCATAATGTACTCTGAGAACCAAACACATATGAAAATGTGAATATATAAGATATTTCACAACCAAAAACATTCTAGGAAACACATTAGCTTATTAGCAGTATAGCTATCCAACACTTCAGACTCTAAAGCAAGTATATTTGGAGTAATATAGCTTATTTAAGTTTACTAATGCATGAAAATTGGAATAGGTAAAAAAGCTTCTAAATTAATTGAACTATATTACAGAGAATAACTGCTCATTCACTATCATTTTAGGTTTTCTCTCATGCTTATATTATGAAAAACACTTTAATCAGCATAACCAACCCAATTTTTATTAAAATAAAAAAAGTCAGCAGCAGTTAGGTGGATGGTGGTTGGGTTATGATTTTGGTTGGTTTTTTGGTTTGTTTGTTTTTTTGGTGTTTTTTTTGGTGGGTTTTTTGTTTGCTTGATAGTGTTTTTGGTTTGGGTTTTTTTTTTTCCCTATTTCTTTTTTCTATTAAATACATGCTAACACTGTTTATACATATAACCTGCAAGAGAAGGGGGCTTCTGATAGCTCTGAATTTTTAATCAAATACCCCACTTTTCAAGCAGTGGGGATGCATCAGGCTGCTATGAGCAGCCAGTGGCAGTTTTGGTCTCTTACCCAATTCTATTCCATTCCATTTCTCTTTGTCTCTGCCTCTTAAACAGCTTTCTGCACAGAGATACTAAGGTAAACCATTTCAAGTGTGCTGTCTTTGAAGGGGTGTTAATGACAAACTGCAATAAATGACTAGCCAATATAGCAACAAAAATGAGTATGACAGCTAGCACAAAGAGAGTACTTCTGGTCAATTTAGTAGTCAAGCAGTCCACAACAATGGATTATCTTGAAGCACTGGATGGCTGCCAATGCCCAATCCTGTTAAGGTACTTTAAAGGAAAATAACTTATATTGTCTGTGGTTATACTTACATATGTGAAATCCCAAATCAAGTTTTTAAAAATGTTAAAATCATATCAATGAATAATTTAGTAGTAAAGTCCTTGAACATTGTACTTTCTTTTTGCTTATTTTCCCTAATTAGTAGGTCTGTGGATTTTAATAGGATAACAAAATTATGGCACATTATTTTGCATATGCTCAGATTTGTGCATGAGACAGGCATCCAATTGATGCAACATATATTAAGGTTGCAGAATTAGGCACACGATAGATAGACATCTACTATACTGAAAACCAGGAATACATCACCAGTTTAAGCATCATGACTATTAATAGCAAACTGGTTCACATTCAAAATTTGAATATTCTTCTATTATTCAGGACACAGCACAGGATTTCCTTTTTCAAACAAGGGGTGTGAAATCAGTTAACCCAGCTTTCCCAATCCTCAAGTTGTTCAACACACACCAACTATAGCAGGTGATCTGGTTTCCCACATGCTGGAAGTCTGATACTAATTCTTCATCTAGCAAAATTGGCTGGGGGTAACAATGAAAAGCAGTGGGAGGTAGGTGGTGAATCTACCTCTGTAAATCTTGCCTCAGCTTTGGGGAAAAGGAGGGACAGACAGGACAGGACAGATGTGACATGACACCTACAGAAATATTTCAAAGTTGCAATTACAGTTTTAATCTGTTCCCTTAATGTCTACTGATAAATTGGGGGGGGAGGGGGGGAGTGGAGAGGGGAATTACCATAAAACAAAACATTCATGAATCTAGCAAATGAACACGTGAAAATCCACCAGAATATCTTAAACTATGTATCACGTAGTATCAAGTATAATAGAAGTATAATAGTTACTTTCCATAGCTACAACCCTATTGATTCAGCTGATCAGGCTAGGTATTATTTCCAGCTTCATGGTAGAGATTTGAGCATGGCTGACAGGTCACAGCCCCTTGTCCTTTGTATTATATAAAGCTATCTTTCCTTGATGTATGCAGAAGAGCAATTTCCCAGCTCAACATACCATCAATAAGTAAGCTGCATTTTCTATATATTGAATCAATATATAGTAAGGTATTGTCAATGACCTGAAGATAAATTTCATTGACTGCCTGTAATCTTACTAAACTGTACTTTTACTTCTTCTCTTATTAGAGTCTTACAAGAATCCTGTCATAATGCTAGGAAAGAACATCTTCGTTCAAACCTTGTTGCTAAATTTCATCAGTGAGCAATACCAGAAGAACTTCACCAAAGATTACATTGATGTGATTTCATTTCACAGCAGTTCAGGCTGATATGTACCTGCAGCATCTCACAGAACCACAAGCAGATTCACAAATACCAAATTACTGCAGAAGCACATCATACTGGCCAGGGAGGTTCAAACCAAACAGGGCAACAAAGGAAGACCAGAGGAGGGGGGAAAACCCAACCCGACTGAAACCAAACAACCAAAAACCCACTCTTCTCAAAAAGACTTCTTGCTCTAAAATAATACAATTTAAAATCCATCTGCTGAGAAAAGTTTTGGTGGGCAGGTGATCACGTCTATGGCTTCCTTGGAAACTTTCAGCAGATTGTTATCTTGGCACCCTAGTTAGCAATCTCCGAAAAAGGAGATCAAAGACTATCCGGGGATGTGAAATAGAATTTTTAAGGGGGATACAGTCAAAGCTAGTGTGAATTAGATAAACTTACCACTCCACACCTGGGGTGAGAAAAAAATACAGGTTAGTAAACTTCTCAAGTTCAGGGGCAGAAATTCGTACCTTTCAATTGTCAATGCTGGTTCTTTGTGAATCTGCTTTTCACTCCACCCTGCCAAAAATAAATACATTCATATCAGGATGCAGAAACTTATGAAGAAAACGAATTTTATTTCTACTGTAACAGGAATGTCATTCTGTTAATGCAGTATCAGCTCATGACAGGGAGTACATCTTGCTTCTTGACAAGGTATTAACAGACTAAACCAGTTTTTGCCTGAAGTTGGTTACATCTGTGGTCAGTTTGTGACACTACCAGAGCTTGACCAGCAAAACTGAGCTGAGCAAGCTGTTAAAGGTAACCTGCCAGGAGAGGGATAGGTCTCCTCATGTCATTAATGTTACCCACTTTGTCAGAAGAAGTTGTTATCAGGAGATTACCTTTATGCTGACACTCCCTACTATCCATTTATCACAATGACTTCAAAAAAGAAAAACAAACAACAACCAAGCAAACAGCACGCACTTTTGACATTGGATCCTCCTCCTCTAAAAATCTTACTCATCTTCTCCCACTATTACCATGAAGTTACTCTAGTCTTCTTGCAGCTCCCTACTTTTACAACCACACTTCCATAACATTACGGACATCAACAATCCTTCCACACTACACAAAACACAGCTGTTAGTGTAATCCTTTTCCCTCAAGACACTCTGACCATATAACCCTTTACTTCAAGTTTTCAATTGTTTTTCTCTTGCTCTAGATTGAATCTAAAATTTCTCATCAGAGTTTTACAGACATTAATAACTTTATTTCTATCCACAGAGCCTAACCACTTACTGTGTCCTTCTTCCTCACCCTTTTGCTTCCACAAACACTCATGTTTACTGTAATACTCAGGCACCTCTCTCACAGGAAATTCCATTATGCTTCTGCACTGCTCCCCCCAGGCAAAGATCATCAACACTCTGGAGGCTATTTCTTCCTCTGCTCCAACAGTAAATCACCATAGCAAAAATTAATCCAAATCCACCCAAAATACTTCCTGCAAAACCACAAGCCAAAACACAAATGATGTATGCTGCTTGCCTTTCCTCAGAGATTCACACCACAGTATTTGTTCCCTTTGCCTCATCAGGCTATATGAAGTTTAAAATAAATACACTGCACCTGTGAGATGCTGAGTACATACATAATATGAATTCAGCTGGACAACAATTAAATGAAGCCCTAGAGCAACACTGGCCTCCAGAATAAGCCTGTTTTCCCTTCTCTTACAGAAGAAAAAACACCTTTATTGTTTTTGCAGTGCAACAATACATGTTTGCTGTAATAATACGGATTCACCCGAAACCTTTTTTTTACTACATATGATTGGAGAGGAAAGAAAGAGTGATACACGCTAAAAGATCAACAGAACACAAAGATTAATGATATGGGGAAATGGGTACAGGAGGACTAAAATATAATGTAGAAAGAATAAAAACAAGCATCCAAGGGCTCCCCTTATCTTGAGCTGCTGCTATTAAAAATCTAGTGAAAACACCTTCCCTTCCCTGGCTGGTACAAGGACAATATCCTTAGCCCAACACAATCTGCTATCGCTTCAGAGAGCACACATGGAAGAATGACCAGAGAAGGAAAGGAGATACTGCTCCTAGGAAAAAGTCTTCTCAGAGAGATGTTTATTTATTTTTAATTATGACAGCAAATGGTACCAAACACAACATGAACAAGCAAACTCTGAGGAGGAAGGTGAAGGCAGAGAGTACCCGCCTCAGGTACCAGCTAAACGTAAGACCTCTTTCAATGAAACAAAGGAGGATTTTTGTATCTCAGTTGCCTTAATGAAATTACCTTCTGAGCCCAAACAGCAGACTTAACTCTGCAAATTCTCCATTTTTTGGAAGATAATTTCTCCTTCTATTCCTCAAATCAGAGGGATTTGATTCACTAGGTCTATCTCTGATTTCAGTTTTATTGCACATAAAAACTTAACCCTTCCTTCTGAAGTCCCTTTGGCATCTTCTCCATTAAATCATGTAACCCAAAGGTTGCCTGTAGCACTTCTGAAGGTGAACTGTTTGGCTTACCAAGAATAACCTCCCGTGATGCAAATTCCACTCACCTTCTCTATATGCTGCCAGGTTTATAAGATCAAGTCTGTCTGTGCTTGACATTTGCTGGGAAACACACTAGCATAATTACTATTGTAAAACATTTTATATTCCTGTAAATTCTAAACTATGACCCAAAAGTGCTTGCAAGGTGGAACAAGATACAGGCATAACTAAGTGGAAAGGAGGAGTTGTAGAGGGAAAGGTAGGTATAAGGTAAAAAAGCATCAAAGGCAGGTGAAGACAGTGAGGCTATCCAAGCTGCCGGGGACACTGTCTCAGAAGCATAAAGTCCCAAGAAGGATGTAAAAGAGCAGCAGAAACAAGATGATGTAGGACAGTGCACACTGTGAAAGGATATAAGCAACCTGCTTCATTAAGATATAAAGCCAGAGATGAAATTTTAGGTAGCATGGTTCCTAAAACATCAGCTGTTTTTCTCTGCCATTGTAGGAAGCATTTCCACTGCACTGCAATAAACATCATGTTACAATGCATATGGACAGGAAGTAAAAGTTTTCAGGAGTTTAGATTATTTTTACTGTGATCTGGACCAGTGGAACAAGTGGGAGGACTGCAAGATCTGAAACATCTTGACTGTAATCTATTGTTGAGAAAGTGGTGGTGGGGAGGTAAAGAGAAAAATCAGACCAAAAGCTTCACTTATATAGGGGGATTGGGAGTAAGACCTCAAAATGAAAATTAATAGACTAAACTGTTCTTGTAATTAACTTCTACATATGAGAAGCAAAGTGTGCACTGAATGTAAATTATTTTTGTCAGCTGCCTGGTAAGACACAAATGACTCTAAAGAACATGGAATAACAACAGCTTCCTTTTTGCTAATCCATCTGAACATAAGATGTTACTGGAAGTACCTTTCTCAAGTTTTCCATGAATTTTTGTGCTTATCTTTAATTGCCTTACTTTAATATAAGTTGGTATTTTCCAACAGCAAGCGTGATCCATGTTCCACACAGATACCGATCATGAGAAAGGCAGTAGTGTTTATGATAGTTTTCCTAATGCATATCCAAAAAACCCAGGCTATTTGATGGGGATATGTCAGCAAAACCTTTCCTGCTCTAGGTACTGACACGAAAACCTCTCTTGTTTAAATTAAACATTTCTCTTTGTTTGACTGGCAAATTTGATTACAAGTTTAATTTTTGCATAGTAAAGTCCATCCAGCCATTTTAAATTTCAAATTGGTTTGCACTCCAGCTGAATGCCACAAAAAACCTTCCACGTCGGGACCTCATAAATCATGGAGAACAGAAGAAATGCTCTTAGGAGCAGGGAACTGTTGATAAGAGACTTTTCCCTTCGCTGACTGTACTGTCAGCTGTAACTACATGCAAGAGCCCACACTTGCAAATTACACAGAACACGCATCTGAACTACCCTTCCATGAAATTATTTTCTTTGTTAAAAGGATAGTCACAGATAGAAAAGCTGAGAAGTGTCTGAAGTTGACCAAGCATCCTTCCTTTCTTTGATGCAACATACAACCATCATTTTAAAACTTCGTAATTAAAAAAATAACCCTTGATGTACTCCACCGCCAAGTTGCAGACAGTATGGAACATTACTAACCATAGAAGGGATTTTCATAGACTATCCATCCACTACACGAATCTGGAAAAGAAAATCCCAACCTATTCTGGACTTGAATTAACCTCAGAATTCATTTCTATGTTACTTATACATAAACTGAGGTCATAAAAACCCTCACTCACAAACAAATTAATGACAATAAGAGGCATTTCAGTTACCAAAGACCTATTTCAATCTGACATGTAAGCATCTGATGTTAGATAGCTGCTGCTCTTTACAGACTGATCATAGTAATTTCACTCCTCTGTTGTTCACCAGGACCTCTCATTATATGCACTGTGCGGGTCTAAACCATGTTGAAGGCTACAGGGCACTGTCAAAACTGAAAGAAAAAGGTTATTTGATATATGGACAAAACAGCACACTTTACAAACATCAATGAACATATCACAGCAGTCCTTTGAGATATTCCCACTTTACACATGAGGAACAGTGCATACAAGGAAGATTAAGCAACTCGCCCACAGTTATGTGAAGTCTACACCCATAGCAAAGAAAGAAAGATTTTCTAACTCTCATTTAGCCCTTTAATAACAAGATATTCTCTCTTTACCATTTGTGAGTGGTGTCCCATCCCTCCTGCCCCACGCTGGTGAAACTAAAAAAGAATGGAGCACGCTGAACTTGAGGAAACAATGGGACTTACTAAAGGAAAAGGACTTGCACACCACAGTAAATGCTTTTGTCTTGCAAGATAAGAAAAAATATCAGCACTGCCATCACCTTTAGGGGGAAATATGTGTCGGTCAACTACAGCCAGTACAGGTTTTCCACTATACCTACTGAAATGATATTCTGTCTGAGAAAACAACTGTGTCAGTATTGAACTGAAAAGATGAATGATGGCAAAACCGTAATTCCATGAACTTCTTCCACTTCTCAAGAGATCTGACCTGCTGAAACAGTCCTAATGAGCTGGGCAAGTACTATTTTGTTCACTGGAGCTGGAAGGACCACTGCATAGCAGCAGCAGCAAAGAGTTTTGCAGGAGTGGCTCTTCTGATCCACTGTCCACTTTCACTCTCTTTCCTAACCAAGAACAACAAAGTCCTTTTCATCCTAAAACACGGATCTCTCATACTGAAGCATGCATAAACGTGTATACACGTATCTAAGCACTTCTTTCCCAAACAGGACCATTTTTATTTATTTACTTTAGAAAGCTGTCAAAACCTGCTTTTTACCAGTCTAATTCAGCTGCAATACATTCACAGCATTGGATTGCTTGGATGGACTAGAAAACAGGGCGTGCATTCATTCATAGGTACACCAGTGTATAAACAAGACTCCATCAGTCCATGCTAGAGGCAGAGCTATGAAGGAAAGGTGACTGACACTGCAGGGGCAAATCAATTGACACAGAAGGCTTTTTTTTTTTTTAATGTGTGTTGAAATGTTTTGTGGTGCCCAGGCTCTGGAACCCTGGATTACACGAACCCTGACTGAGCATACTCTGCAAGTTGCACCAGTAACTAGAACTGAGTCTGCAGAAACAAGTTTGCCTCCCATTTAGAAAGCCAAAAAGCATAGGAGGAATATTCATCCTTTAATAGTCAACATTAGCATTTTGCCTGATGAGTTCCTGCAAACTCAAATTCCTAGAATCAACTAGGTTAGAAGAGACCTTTAAGATCAAAACCAGCCTTTACACCACGACTGCCAAGTCCACCCCTAAACCACATCACTAAGGGCCTCATCTACATGGTTTTTGAACACTTCCAGGGATGGTCATTCCACAACGTCCTTCGGAAGCCTGTTCCAATGCCTGACCACCCTCTTGGTGAAGAAATGTTTCCTAACATCCAGTCTAAGCCTCCCCTGGCGTAGCTTGAGGCCATTTCCTCTTGTCTCAATTCCAGCTTATGAAGCTGTAAATTTCCAAATTGACCAAACTCAATAACTAACTTAGTTCTCATACTTACTAATTTGTAGAACTTGCAGATATCTGGCACACGTACTCTTTGCCAGAGTAAGAGAAAACAGATCAAGTGGCTGACAAAAATTGGCGTTACAAAAACTGTAAATCTGGGAGGAGGGCAAGTATCTCAAATCTTGTAGTTGCTAATAGTCACTGACATTATGGTTGATGCTGATTCTGTAGAAATCTTCGGTTTGTAGAAACAAAGAAAAAAAGCTGTTTGAAACTTTTAATACACCTGTCGTGGTTTAAGTCCAGTCAGTAATTCAGAACCACGTAGTCGCTCACTCCCTCCCCCTCTTCCTCCCCCCAGCTCCCGGAGGGATGCAGAGGAGAATCCAAAGACTGTAACTCCCACTGGTTGAGATAAGAACAGTCCAGTAACTAAGGTATAACACAAACCACTACTGCTACCACCAATAATAATAATGATAAG
>JANHGB010046479.1:0-83308 GCA_026283785.1 Coracopsis vasa | reverse complement strand
TAGAGCAGCTTGCTCCAAGCCCCTGTGTCCAACCTGGCCTTGAGCACTGCCAGGGATGGGGCAGCCACAGCTTCTCTAGGTGGTTCTGGTGCTGGGCTGATCCCTGGACACCATGGACATTGCTGTCACCTCTGAGTGGTTGACTCCATTGATGCCTGTACCAGATTAGTTGGGTAGTCTTTGGAGACTGATGCTATTTAAAGGAAGGCAAATCCTGGCATGGCTGGCATCCATGTAAGGGACATGTGCATTTTGAAAACACTCTCTCTTGATTCTGAAAACTGTATCACTTTTTCTCTCTTTGCTTGCTTTACTATGGCTTTCCTTTAAGTTTTGAGGTCAAAGAGCCCCCAGATGTCCCCTGTCCCAGCACACATTCCACCACTTCTGTGTCAGAAGCTGTGAATGTCACATCCTTTTGTTGCGAAGTCATAAATCACTGCAGCCTACTGACCATGGGGATGGTGGAAGGCATGATTGATATCCCATCATTACTGGCTGCAGCAAGTTTTTGGCATGTTAAAAGAAGAGAGTTTGTAATGGCTTAATGCCCCCTTGCTCATAAGCTTAACATTAACCACATGCTTAATAAATTTGTTTTCTTGAAGTGGGGCCTGGTGCGAGGGACTGAGAGCTGGACTTTTCCAGGCTCTCTGCTTTCACCAACTCATTCTCTAATGCTGTGGAAAGTCATTTAAATGTCTCCAGTATGTAAGTTCACCCAAGTGTAAAATTGGGTATAATAAGGCTTGCTTATTTTACAGCTGAGGTTTAATTCAGTAATGTTTGTTGTGCGGTGTCAGACCTCGTCTAGCAGGTACAATAGGAAAGGTGTTATAAATGGGCTGCACGGAGGACTGTCCATTAGCAAAGTCACTGTTATAAGAAATAATCTTGCTGGAATGAAATCCAGAAATCAAACAGCAGCTGACAGCACCAGATAATTATCTTTCCTGTAAGACATAACCTTCCAGGTAATGAGATGAAGGTGTTAGGAAGGGAGTCAGTGTGACAGAAGGACAAATGTCGCTATCCGCCTGGAAGAAGTCTGCTTGAGTGGTGAGCCTTGCATGCCAAGTGCAACAGAGCCCTGTCCCACCACCCATCACTGTGTGTGGAGCACCTGCCCGGCCGTTTGCTGTCTGCATCTATTCAGGTCAGTGTGGTGGGGAGATCTTGGGGGGCAAAGCAGAAACGAGGCAGTGGGTTGGGAAACTGCTGCTGTGCACTCATCTGGACCATAAGAAATGCCAATAAGAGCAATACACGTCTTTTAACTTCGCTGCCCTCAGGTAGCTTTGTTATGCTGAATAGCCCCATGGAGCAGAGCATGTATTTTGTTTTAAGTGCACACATTTATCACCTTAATGGGTGATTTATAATATGAAGCACATTCAAAGAATATGGGACATGGTTTGTCCTGCCATAAAGATATTTGAATCACTTGGTGTGAGTTGTAGCAACATCCAGAAACTGTAGTTGTTTAAATCTCAAGTATTTGATTAATTGGGGGGTCTGGAGGAGGTGCTCCCAGATGAAACCATCCTTCTGGTTCTGCTTTCCAAGGAATTCAGCTGCTGTTTGCAATTACTGTGTATTACAGTCCTTCTTTTGAGTGTTACATTTCATGCTTCCACTACACAGCTCTTGTTTTCAGCGTTAGGAAAATGTGGCCCACTTCTCAAAAATGAAGGGCTTCCAAGGGTTTCAATTAAATCTTGACTTTTTAAAGAGTCTCCTTTGCTAAGGGTCACGTCCAACACTTTGCTTCCTCAGCCTTCATCCGTGGAGAGTTTTGCTGGGAAAGAACTGCAGTTCTGACTGTGATAGTTCTTATTTTACCCTTAAAATTCCCTCCTCCGTGTCCTAATCTTCCCATTGTACACTGATATAAGCTGGTGATTGACTGCCTGGGATGCAGGGGAATATCTGATACCTGGTTTCGTGCAGTGCTGTGATGGGGACATTGAAAGCTGCTAGTGGGAGACATGCTTCAGGGCTGGATTTGGCCAAGCTCAACAGCTCCTGTACAAATGACCTTCATGCAAATCTCCCTCTCCTGCCCATGGCTGGGTGGGAGAAAAGATGGTAAATGGATAAGAAAATGACAGACTAAATACACAGACAAAAAAACAAGTTTAAATTCAGCCAAGGCTCAGATTTCAATCTGAGAGCACAAAGCATTGCATTGAATAAAGGGCATGGTAAAGAATAGGTCTCTCTTTGTAAGCGTAGCAGGCTGGATGTGGAAATTAGTGAGCAGCCCCTCCAAGCATGAGAGCAAGGCTGGGCGACCAGAGCTGTTCCCCTTGGTAGAGCAAAGCAAGACATCTTAGATGGACTGTGGGTACAGGCACCAGCGCCCAGCACCCATGAGAGCTGCTCTGTGCCTGCTGCTCCATGGGGATGCTGCAGATGTTGCTCATGTTAAAACAAAGATCTCCAGCCGTCCCCACAGACAGGGACTGAGCAGGGATGCCCACACAGCACCATTCCCAAGAGATGGCTTAAAACCAAAGAGAATTCAAAGGTTATGGACCTTGGGAATAGGCTGAATAATATTACTGCCAAAGGGAACAGCCATGGAGCTGTGACCAATGCTTCCTTACACTGTTTCTCCCAACAGGTTACATCTGCCATAGCAACTGTTTACAGGCGCTGCTGCTTCCTGTGTTTTCTCCTTCCTTATTTATTTTGAATGTTGCTTAACGATCTTATTGTCCTGCTGGTTTTCCACTATTACTGTTCCTTCATACAGCCTCTGAGTTTTCTTTGTCCTTTGCAAATGGTGTCCAAAAGCCCACATGTGGAACCCGCTCTGTCTGTGCTGCTCATCGCCTTTCCCTGGAATGCTGCAGAGCCTTCAGCTGGACTCAGCACCATGAGTGCTCCCCCCAGCCCAGCAGGGACCAGCAGTGCCTGTGAACAGGTTGTCAGAGGTGAAACCCAAACTTTTATGCACTCTCTGTACGTGTTAATGAGCCTTGTGAAGCAAATGCTCACCCAAGTATATCGAGCCCCAGCTGTTCCCCCTAGGGAAGAGAACCAGGCAGAAACTGCACATTCTTTACTGCAAGATTCTGTAGTTTGCTTGGTTTTTAAAGTATTTTCTTCTTTTTTTCCTTTAAATCACCAACCTGGTCACTGCCCCTCATCTGCCTCTGGAATTCTTTGTGGTTTTCAGAAGGAGAACAGTTTTATGCAGAATACCCATTGCAGAGGTGTATTCACCACAGTCCCTGAATCAGTTTGTGAGTCTTTACTGGGGTTTCCAGTAGCGAATCTCAGGTGTGTTTGTGGAGGAATTCAGAGGTCTTTTCTCTGCCTTGATTTACTAGTGCTGACATAAACACCAAGGCTGGCATTTTTGATGTGATCACAGAGAGCACTTGGGGCCGTGCGGAAGGTCAAGGATAATATCTGTTGCTGTAGAAGAT
The DNA here is from genome assembly GCA_026283785.1 of Coracopsis vasa. Classification (NCBI taxonomy): domain Eukaryota; kingdom Metazoa; phylum Chordata; class Aves; order Psittaciformes; family Psittacidae; genus Coracopsis; species Coracopsis vasa. The sequence goes on along the minus strand of JANHGB010046479.1, from coordinate 79,871 downwards.
GCATTCACCCGCTACCAGGGGCAGATGGCAAGTCCTAGGAAAAAGGCAAGACCAAAGGTAGAAGAATGGGGTGAAGCTAAAGGGGAAAATCTCCCTGTTTTGAAGTCAATCACTGAGATGCTGAGGCTGAGCAACTTCTCTTAGTTATAAATACCTGCAAATGACATTAACAGTCACATTGCTACCATGACTGTCTGCAGCTGTCTTGGTGAATATCTGTTGCTTAAATTAAGATGGATATCTTTCTTTGGGGTTGTGCTCTGGGAAAGAGCTAAGGGTATGCTCTTACGAGCCACCCATTAGTTTCACTGTTCAAACAAATAACTTTCATGATTCACTGTAATACTTAAGACAATAGTAAGCACTTTAGTTCTCAGAGGGAAAAAAGTTAGGGCTTTATATAACCAGTTTTTGGCATCACAAAAGATCTACTATCATCGGTTACTTATTCATAGCTATGAATTGCCGTTGCTGTCATTTTTACATTGGATATCGCTATAAAGAGAGAAGATGTGACATTTCTTTCCATTTTTGTTTTGTTTTAGTGAATCGCAAGTCGTGATTTAAGTTCCCGCATTCAGGTTTATTTCTGTCTCCCAGTGGGATAATATAATCAACAATACCTGCTATAGCTTTCATTCTGAGCGAGGCTGGATGAACTAACTCTCCTCTATGAAGTTAAATTAAATACATATTTTGATGGTTCTTATTTCTTTAGTAGCGAATAGATATTGTTTAGTACTAGAATCAAAGATGAGAAATCCCAAAGGTGAGCTACTTACTGTTCAAATTCTCAGACAATAAATTAATGAATACCATTTAAATGAGGTGAATTCTAATCTTTCTTCAGTGGATTAAGTGCCTCTGGACTAGTTGTAAGACTGAAAAGGGCACCTCGCTCCCTCTCATATGAAATCTCATGTAATAACTCACTGGGGATCACTGAATGGGCCTTAACACATCTTGAATGCATTTCATAGCCCATATGCTTAAAATTTGCTCATGTAGCCATATGTTGAAAACTTCCCCAAATGCTCCTTTTTCTTATTTCAGGGTTGTTTCAAAATCCTAAGGAAATGACAGTCTAATGGTGTGACCCCAGCTCCTCCAGACTGTACCAAGCATATTGTAGCCAGTTACTCCGGGGCGACACATGGAAAGTGTAGGAGTGAACATTACTAGCAAAGACAAGCTTGGCAAGTCACTGCAAGGAGGAAAACGAAGACAAGTATTTGGGAGATGCTGTGACTATTGTCTTTTAAGCAAATCAAGGCTTCCTGCTTCTTTTCCTGTAGTGCAATTTGGTATGATACAGGGAGCCCATGAAAGGGTTTTTGGTCTGTTTATGACAACAGCTCCATATCAAGCCACAACTATGTACAGAAGCCTTATGTAGTTGATGAAGAAGCTGAGCAGTGTAGCTCCAACTCCCAGCACCGTCAGCTCCTGGCAATGGGAAGTGCTCAGTGTTTTAAAGGAGCTGCTTGGGCAGTCCCTGTCATGCCCAAAGCTGTTGTCACCTCAAGGTCTTCTTGCTTGGATGTTGGCTCATCTGCCGTGCACTTTATCAGTGCAGAGATGCATTGCTGTTTCTGCAGGCAGCTAACTTCTCATCAATCACTGCTCAGCATCAGTGGAGCAGAGGCCTTTTGACTTCCCTTTGGTGTCTGGGTTAGTGAAAGAGAGAAAGTATTCCCATAGCCATAGCAGAACCAGCTGTATGGGTTCAGATTAATTTGCTTTATTCATTTTTTCAAGCTTTTAGTTTTTGATGACTTTAACAAATCCTCATGCATACTTGCTCTCATTTGAAAAACAGAAAGGTGAGTGTTTTCCACACACTTGTGCTATCAGGATAACACTGTGTTGGATACTGGAGTCTGCAAATGTCCTGAAAAGGCTTTTTACCCCAAATAAAATCATTGAGGAAGCGAAAATGGGAATGCAGTGCTTCAGCCCATCCAACCAAAGAGCTTCCTTTCTCTTTCCTTGGTAATACTTGTGCAGGAAGTTTCATTCAGAAAAGAAATATCCTATTGGAAGGATATTATAATTGATAACCAAACTGTAATCTCTGCACAAAATGTTGTCGATCATCAGCATACAACCCTCTTCATATGCACACCGCTATGGTTTTATATCTTTAGTGCCTGCTCATGCCCTTCCATGTATTTAGTCTCTTCCTGTAGAAATAATTAGATTATGGACCTCTTTTAAGGTTATCCCCTTCCTTTTGAACAAGGGAGACTTGCTGTGACACTGCTGAATGATCAATGGTTGCTTCCAAAGTGGCATCCACTGATGAGCTGTGCTGGACCAACTGTAAGACAGTTGGATAAATAGGCCGTAGGAGCTCCCACACCTGCATGTGTTCACAGTGGGTATCAAGAGCAATAGTTAAAGCTGAATGAATAATGTAAAGTGGAAAGCATGTGGCTTTCTCCTCCATTTTCTGTACATTATATGCACTCATCAGCTGGGAAATGCCATTTTCCTGATCTCTTTGTGCAAGTACTGAGCAACTTCCACTGAAACTGAAAGGCAGCAATCCAAAGGTATACAAAGGAAATCGTTTTCTGACCTCAAATATACTAGAATATGGAACATGGTGATATAAAGCACCTAATCCCCCTATCAGCACTGAGTCCTTAGTCTAAATGCTAAATGGGAATGCCGTGGTGTAGCATTTAGATGGGAGATTCGAACCTGATAGTGGGATTTGCCATCTGATACGGTAAAGAGAAATGACCAGTGTTGTTAGATTTAACAGTAACAAAACTTTCTGGAAGGAGATTAAAAGCTCCTGCTTCTGCATTTAAACCAGCATTTCCCCAGGTACGGGGCAAGCAAATGTGTGTCCCTGCAGGGCCATCCTTGCCACTACCATCACAGGTCAACCCTGCTCGCCTCCTCTTCACTGGCTACCTGAACCACTCAGTGTGGGGTGAGATGTTATGTGGCTGTGGGTCAGCTCAGGCAGCTTTCCCAGGTGGAAAAGGAGGGACTGCTTGATGCTCAGTATGAATTCCAGATGTGTTTCCATGCATATTTGCTTATGCAAAGATAGGATCTGCAGGTAGGTTCCAGAGGTTCATAGCAAATGAGTGTAATGGGTCACGAATAGAGATAAAGCTCCTTCATTTAAAAATTAAAATGTCATTATCTTATCTAGCTCTAAAGTATTTAAAGCAGGATAAAAATAAGATAAGACTTCTGCATTAAGCATATTCCCAATCACATTACAAGATCTTTATTTCTGGAACATAGTTAAAGACATAATAGCCAGCTAATGGCTTTGGTTTAAGTGGGACATCACCTGTGGGTTTAATACAGCGAGCAGTAAGTGGTGGAGCATTCTGTGCTCCCTGTGCCCTCTGCTCTGACCCTGCTGAGCAAACTCTGTTTGTTTTTGTGTCTGTCTGACAAAGGCAGGCTGAAGGTGATTTTGCAGCATTGATTCGCAGTACCATACGGACCTGACACATCCAGGCCTCCCATGTGCTAATGTTTGGTGGGTTTTTTCTGCCAGAAACAAAGTTAATGTCGAAATGCATCTTCTGATGCTCAGGCACGTTCCAAACACGCACCAGCAGCTGCCTGATACATCTGAACAAACACAGGCAATTCATTTATAGAGCTGTTAGCAGAAATGTTTGGGAAACATGTTTTACCTGCTGTTTCCTATAGCAGTGAGAAGCTCTCCATGCTCTCCACTGCTCTGCTCAGTCCTGGGCACCACCCCCCCACAACCAGGGCTGGTTGGCCCAGTTCCTGACTGCCCAATTCTGGCAAAATTGAAAAGAAATCTACTTTTAAATCAAATCATTATTTCTAATGCCCTTCGGCAGTGCTCAGAGGCTGTGGGGGCTGCTCTGGAGGCTTCAAAAAGCCCAGAATCAAATTAGCTTCCATTAGCTCCGTTAACGCCAGTCAAACCAGGTGAAGGACAGGTTTTATTGTCGGTTTAGGTTTTCATGCTATAAAGACACAGTTCAGAAGTCTCTAGCAAAGAACAAATTGTTTCAGCCTCTGCTACAGGTGCATGTCTGTCGTTTGAAGATGTGTCCCATGCTAAAGCTCTGCCCAGTGGCAGAGCAGGTCCCGCTTGCTGAACCCAAGAGTCACTGCTGGCCACCTAAAATCTGTGCTGAGAGCGGGCTATAGGTGTGTGTGTCTTTGGAAATCAGGGTCCTAACCATAAGGGCTGAGAAAAAGCAAGAGGAACTTGGATGGGCTGAGAACAGAAGGCAAGGCAAGAAGCCTTCTTCCTTCTTGCTCTTACAATGGATGAGTAGCTGCAGGCTGGACCAGCTCGGTGCTGGGAATTGTTCCAAGTGTGCTCTGCTGACCTGAAGGCAATCTTTTTCTCAATCTCAGATCTGAGGGAAAAGCCTCTCCTCTAGTGGGAAAAGTTGTGCTGGGCATTATATAAAGGAATAAATATACATATTGTTATGCAGCTCCTGAGCAACACACAGAGTTTGAGTTAACATCCCCTGCAGACAGTACCTTTGATTTTACACCTTGGAGCAGCACCGCAGTGCAGCTTTTGGAGCACCACAGGGCACCTGATGTGGGGAGAGCTCTGCAGGTACCCCCTGCTCATGTGCTGTGAGGTTTATCTGGGCCTCTGGGATCACCCCCCATCATGCACTTCCCTGCTTCATCCCTGGAAAGGCTGGAGTAAAGTCCTTTAATGTCTCAGGCTCAGTTTACTCACCCGCAGGACGTATCTAATACCACTTTGAGGAGGTTAACATGCAACATCAGGAGTAACTTCTGCATTGCTCTGTGATGAAAGGTGCCATGCAAGTGCCAAGTATTGTTATTATAAAGCACTTCATAATAAAGTGTGCTTCTCAGAGAGGAAAACCCGTGAATAACTCCTTGCAGTGGAGAGGGCACTCGGTTTTGTATTGCAATCATTGCTCAGTGAATACCCCAGGGAAATGTTTGAAATGAGTGTGATATCTTCCAGGGAGATCAGTGTACTTCCAGAGGGATTTTACTCAGAATCCTATGAAGCTTCTGTTCCTGTAGCTTTTGATGGCTTATAGCCTTTTCTATTTCTGTCATAATCCTTCATTAGGTTTTGTCAAACTGTTCCAATTGCTATAGCAACTCTAATGAAATCTTGCTCCCTAAATAGCCCCGCCAATTCTATCAGGTCAAAATCTGCCCTTTACAGCTAATTCGCTACCTTTTGTACTTCTTGCCTTCTGAGCAGGGAGTTTGCTGGGAGAAGGAGCCCAAAATTATTAACCCAAATATTTTTTTTCCCCTTTTCAGCTTAAACTAAAGGTTTCTTTTAAAATCATGTGTGTATTCAACTAACGCGTGCAGGAAAGACAAACCCTCTGGCAATGCAAGCCCATGCGGATGCTCTCGCCAGCTGACCTGTGTATTTAAAGCAAGATAATGGAAGTTTATCATTGTTACAAGCCAGCATGTGTAAGATTTCTTTCAAATGCCCTATTTGAGAGGGCATTTGGAAGGGGAGAGGGTGTGGTGTGTATTTCATGATAAAATCTCTGCTGTTTCATTGCAGTGAGATCTGATCTGGCTTGAATTCAAGCCCCCAACAAGGCAGAATCTATTACATTTTGCGGTACTCTGAAGCACTCAGACTCCCCCTTTACACAGGATTCTAAGACTGCATTTTGCAGCACCTTTGCTGGCACGTGAGTGGGTCTGTAGTTGAATGGTAAATGTCTCTTTTGCCACTTCTGGAATAATATATTCTGTGCAAGCAGGAAATGTTCTTCCAGCTGCTGCCAGGGAATAAGCTCTTGAAGCTGGGTAGAATAACTTGTTTAACTTTTGGGGATGGGAGGACTAAGATGAAACTGAAAGAGGGGTCCTGCCCCATGTTTCGGCTATGGTCAAACACCACTGGGTATTCCCCAGCTGGACTGAGATGAAATTGTTCTTTCTGGCTTTTTTGGACAAGGGTTTTTTCTCTAAATGAATGACCAAAGTAAAACCTATAAATGACAGTGCCCTAAGCCGCTGTATTTCACAGGTTTCAAACAGAAAGTGGGAAAATGTAGAATGAATTCTGCAGCTGAAGTACTCTGTCTAATGTGTATTAAGGTACTTTGAAAGGCTATTGTGAAACTTCCATTATGTCTTCCTACATTTTACATGAACCGAGGCCTTCCCCTTGCCTCACTTGGACATAGTTCTCCACAAAAGGAAATGGAAAAAGAAACATTCCTTGCTATTTGAGAAAACTGATTAAAAAATCCCCTGAGGTACACCTACATCCGCAATCTGAACTGCCCAATCAGCACAGTGCTGTGGAGTCTGGGCTGAATTAATATTTCCCTTCTGCTTGCAGACGCTCATCAATTCCAGCGCCTGAATTTCCTTAGGGATGGGATTCTTAAAGGTATTTGAGGAGTGGAAAGGAGGCAGATCCCCAAATATTGTTAACACTCAGTGCAAGGTTCATGCTTAATGCTCGCTGATGGTTCATGTGTTGTGCTGCATGCCTGTAAGCCTTGCTCCAACCTCTTGGTCATATGTTGTATGCATCGTGTGCCCTCTGTCTCCTCCCTACACTGGAGCTGACTCTCAACGTGATGGTTTGGAGAATGTTTGTAACAACATAACTTGCAAATAGGATCCAAATGTCTTGGGATGATGCTGTATGAGATAACTGCTAAAAAGGGAGCAGGGCTCTTGGAACGCTCAGTTTGCACCAGCATTTACAGTATCTTTCACTTCTTCACCTGCTCAGAGGATGCTATAACTCAAGCGTTGCTGCCATCCTCTGTAGGATCTTGTCCTGTGCTCCCAAATCTCCATGGGGAGTTCTATAACCCACATTTTACAATTGTAAAGCACAATCAGAAAGCAGCAGGGATGTTTCTGGGCTGGACTCGGTAACAGAAGTACTGCTGGGTTTGAGAAGTGAGGGGCTGTTGTAACCGGATGCAAACGTGGAGCCTCTTGCCTGACTACAAGAAAAGCCCCAAATTGATAACCTTGATAGAGCTGCTTTTGGCAGTGCTTTCACTCACCTAAAGCTGTTGCTAATTTCTTACACTGTCCGATGAGATTTACATCCCGTGCCCACATATCCCTATTTAAACACTGGAAACACAATTCTTGGGGATCAGGATCTGTATCTCTTGAAGGACATGCCCTGTAAACACTGTACAAACAGTCTAACGTCACTGGAAGTGGTGCATTTGTAGGGAGCTGATGCAGGTAAACTGCTCTACGTGGTCTGTAGAAATCAACAGCTTACAAACAGCTGAAAACATGATTATTTTACTTTGCTGACTGGTAGCAACTGCATCAAATGAAAAGGGACGGCTGGAGGCAAGCGTGCTGAGAGCTCTTTGAGAGACAGCAGCTACTCTCAAAGAAAGGTCTGCAAGGCAAAGTCAGGAGGACAGTGTCTGAAATCAAAGCAGGGTCTGATTAAAAAGGGAATATTATGATGCCAGGGGAATTTAAGTATAGGAGATACCAGAAAGCCAAAAAAGATCTCCAGAAGCAATATAGAGATTCAAATGGTGATACTTTACTGTCTGGAATAAAGGCCTGCAATGAAAGAAGAAGCGGATTCCCACCTCAGCAGCATTGCAGTGCAGCAATGATTGGCTTGCTTAGGCCAAACTTGGAAATTCCTCTCAGAAAAATTCACTGTCCTAAATTCTTTTTCCTATGCTTATGTGGTCAATTTAATGTCTGTTCACTAAATACTTCATAATAACCTCATGTCACTTCCGAGTCTTACAGGAATATGCTGCTACTCAGGAACTTTGATTCCTTTTATAAGTTGCCTGAGCTCATTATACGTTGAAAAAGCCACTGAGGCCAGCCACATCATCTCAATTCCCTGCAGTTAGTAAATGCTGCTCTGCTTTAGCTGCTGCTAATCATGACAACCAACCTACTCACATTACTTAAATCGCTAATCCCATGAAATAACTTGGTGTCACTCGTTAGAGCAGATAAAAACCCAAACCAAAACTGCTGTCTAACATGTAACATCAATCACAGAGAACAGTTACACATTAACTGTTAGCTACAGGGAAAGAAAAAGCCAAAATGTCTCGGTTTTGTTCATAAAAGTCTTTCTAGTTGTGAGTTTTCACCAAATGCTGTTTGATTTAATATAGTCGCTAAATTAAACTACCATTTACCTGTAACTCTTCTGTTACCCATAGTAACTAAATCTTCCTCGTCCTATGCCCACTTCACTTGGAAAGAGTGAAATAGCAATTCTCTATTCTAGGAAATCAGGGGTTCATATTCTGGGAGTTGTGTTCTGGAAATACCTTTTGAAACTAGGGACATCTCACCAGGCAAGAGGGTTCCCCCAGTGCACCCCCTTTCCCTCCAGGACCCTTTGGGATGTGAAAGCTGTCTGAGGGCAAACTTCTCAGCAGCAGCATTGCAAAGAACTTGTGCTGAGCTTCTTTTTCCTTCTTAAGTGGCAGCAGCTAAGCACAGATGTCTGGATTGGCAACAATTATGAACCCAATTAACCCAGTTAATGGCACCACAGCCCTTTGTGAAGTGATAGATTATTGCAAGCAGACGTGGTCCCCTGCTGCGTGCCCTTGTGTCACAGAGAAAATGAGTGGAGGTAGGAGCCACCAAGTGATTAGCTGTTATAATTTTGTTAATTAAGCACTGGTAGGAAGTTTGCCATAAAAGTGGAACTAATCTTCTTCATCTCTTTTGTCCATCCCATGTTTGGCCCTGTGCTATTAAATCACAGAATATAATCTGAATCCACTATCTGGGTAACAACTGAAGAAGATGTGAACATGAAGCAAGGTGAGAGATTCAGGAAATGTAATCCTGCCACAAGGTATTCACTGGAGTGAATGAGTGAAGAGAATTCAGGTCAAACAACTCTTGAATTTCACTGGGGTCACCTATTCCTGCATCCCTGCGACTGTGGGTACGGCACATCTTTGACCATGGCAAGCTGGACTGTACAAGTCAAGGTACGCTAACTTGCAGTGTTACAAATGCAACCTGTTATTGCAAAACAGTGAATGGGTTCTCAGCTTCACAAAGACTGAGGAAAGTAGGTGGACACAAATAGCTAACTTTTTAGGTAAGTCTTCCTGCAACCCCTACTATCTCTTCCTGTCTGGTTAACAACAACAGCATCTTATGTTTGTTACTGGTAGATCCCATGCTGTTTTACACAAGTGGTTCATGTAATTTTCTCCCAATTAACCAGCTCAGGCTTCCTGCCACCCTCTTCACTGGTTCAATTTCTCCCTTGAATCAAACTCTTTTTTGCTGTATTATATCATAAACCCTATTTTGCAGAGGGCTAAAGCCAACAGCAGAGTGCTGTGGGAAGTGGCAGAGCCGGGGAGCAGAACTACTGTTGCAGAAAGAAATGCTAAAGCCATGATTCAGAGGAGATTGTAAGAAAACGACAGATAATATCCTGGACTGTGTTATCCATTCAGATTAAATTGAGTGTAATCCCTACCCCTATCTCTACACCACTAAATGCATTTAAAAGAAGAGATTTATTTCTCCTCCTATTATCCTTCCTTTCTCCTTTCCCCTTGCACTCCACACTACTTTAGGTGTTCAGAAATAAATAGTTTAGCATGAAACTTCTGCACTCTCCATTGTCTCTGGGAGATTTCAGGACTAATGTTCATTTATTTCAAGGCTCTTTTCCTCCCCTCTGCTATTATGATTCAGGACTTCAGGGATCCCTTTTGTAGGCAGGCTTTAAAGGTTACTCTCTTTAGTACCTTAATACCTCTTACTCGAAGGTTATTCTGCCAATTTTCCCCTTAGAAGTCTTCAATTTTTGTTTTAAATGACAAATGTCTCTCCCAACCCTTTTGAAGAGAGCTCCTCACTTTGGGCTGCTTTTCCAGCTCTTTGTCCTAGCACATCCCATTTCTGATTGCAACTACGTGCAGCAGTTCTTATGAACTCTTCGGGTGCTCTGGTAATTTACAACCAGCAATGAAGTGGTGGCCTTGGACATGTAGGTCTTTCTGCATCATCATCTGAATTGAAGGACAAGTGTAGGCTTGATCCCATTCTTGCCATTTTGAGTTAGTTTTGGGGAATAACTGGGAAACTGAGTCTTGCCAGGACATTGATGCTCCTTATGTAAATTCTAATCCAGACTAAGCAGCATCATTTGGATTTTGAGTTGACATGTGTCTGATTCTCCACCTTTAAGACAGCATGGCCCACCTCCTGCTGAGCCGAGATCTCTGGATCACTTTATCACCGTGAAAAGGGCAGAATGTAGTAAATCTAATATTTAAATTCATGATTTGTTGCTTAGTTACATATGTCACGAAGGGAAAGTAATAATGCTACATGATTTATGTAACAAAACGACAGTCCAAATTTTAAGGCTTGAACATTGAATATTCATGCCATGTTTTTGCAAGCTATTATCTACAGGGGGGAAATGTCAAGCATAAATTCAACATCTTCTCTCAAATATTTTACAGACAAATAAATGGAACAAGTAAATTGTTGGTTAGCCTGAACACTTGGCTGAGTTTTACAATTATACCTTTAAGTGTGGTTGTGCACATGAAATGTTATCACCGCAGTGATGGGCAGATCCTGCCTCTAAATAGTGTTGTAATGTACCACGTATTTGAGTGAAGGTCTGTACAGGCACAAAGTGTGCTTCAGGAAGGGGAAGAATTAACTATCGAAGCAGAATGTCTTCAGTGCTTCAGGGAACAGTGAAAATGCATTTTCCCTTGTCTGCACCTTGTACAAAATATCCCTAGGACAATAGGAGAACCTTTTTCCAGAAGAGCATATACTTCGGAATCTGAAAAAGAAATGTCTTTGCCGTGACAAATGTACAGCAGCATTTCAAAAGTGCTGTCTACTGAAATAAGGGGATTTTCAGGGTAAGGAATAAATGCCTTTCCTCATTATTTCGGATGAAAAGGTTCGAAGATTTTCATTTTCAATTGAATGTGATAAATTCCTCTTTTTAAGAAATAATCTATAAATTTTAAAGATTTAGAAAGTCCTCTAAGATGCAGACTCAGCCATAATATGCCAGGCTCTGCTCTGAGGAGCGCTCAGAGATAGAAGGTGAGCCACTCTTTTGTTCATTTCTGGACACATATCCTTGCAGTGGTCCAAGGGTATGATTCAGCATCTAATGAAGTTAATAGGAACATTTCAATAGAGTCTCTATCAGGCCTTTAAACACTAAATGTAGTCTATATAACTTTGGGCAATCTCCCATTTCTTTTTATTAATTTTAAGCTTGTTCTGTCCTGCATGTTAGGGAAGGATTTGCACTAAGCTGACAAGTACTGAGTGATCTGGTTTAAATTGCTGGCTGCTGCTGTAATGTCTGGAAGGAAGACAAACCATGTCAGCTTTGTTATGTGATGGAATTAAAGTCTGGAATTTAAGTGAAATCCCAACACTTTTGTTGTGATTCTTCTATAGTTTACAAAGAAAGCCACCCTATTATCTGTCTGCATATGTAGGTGGAAACAGTGCAAAAGCTTTCCTTTCTCAGCTCTGCCTCTCTGAGCCAGCTCATTGAAGAGCATTACTTTATTTACATTATTGCAGGATGCTGCCTTGAGTGGTTTTGTGTGTGAGCTGGGATGTTCTTTTCAGCCAAATTTCATTCAAACTAAGAAAAACCAAGCCCAGAACAGGGATGGATAAAGCAGTGGTACTTAAGGGATTGCACATGGCCTTCAAGCCTGCAAGCCCTGTGGGAGAGGCTGTGTTCATTCATCTAGAGGCCTGAAGTCAAGTAGCATCAGGGTTTTTCAGAGATCAATGGCTGACTTGCCTGAAGAGTTAAGAGTCGTTTGACCATAATAATTGGACCTCATATTGACTTGGTGATGAACAGGACTCTGCCACGGGAATGTAAACAATCTGGGAGCTCATTTGAGCTCCACCATAGCTCAGCAGCAAGAAAATACATTTCACTCATCAAAATACACCTTTGACACCTTATGAGCTGAGAGTGTTCAGTATGACGGAAGATAAACTTGTTACAGGAGCAGTGATCTCCCCTCTGAGAGCCAAAGGAGCTGAGGATGGTCTGCAAGTGGACCTTGAGCATGATCCATAGCTGGGTCAGAAGGGAATGGGGGAAAGGAGATGTACTCATCCAACTGGCCTTGTGGGGCAGGGAGGAAAGGAAAGGAGGCATTGCCCTTCAACAGCAGGAGATAGGGAGGACAAACACCTTCGGGCACTATAACCTATGGAGCAGAGATATGTTTGGCAAAGCCAGTCTGTCCCATTAACTCCCTGTCCATCTGAGGGATATTACTTAAGGTTTCGAATCAATGGCCCATTCTGTGAGGTTTCATTTCCAGTCCATCCCTAAACCAGCTGAAATGGCTGTGTTCTGAGCACTGTCTTTTGAATTTGTTTAGCTTTTCCAGAGAACACGTTTCTGTCCTTTCCCAAAATGACTGTTTATAACACAGAAAATACTCCTCAGATCTTCATGTTGTGTAGCTGTCTGTGTACTCCGGACATAACGGGCTTCTCAGTGTTCAATTCCACCTACTCAGAGCTATCTCGGGGCACTGTAAACTTATGGGAAAGAAATCATGCATTGGGATGTAGAAATGATATCATCCAGATCCCAAGAAGCTTGGGTTAAGTCAATGTGTTAGTGGCGGCACTTGCTTGTTGAGACAACAGATAGCCCTTTAAAGGCAGGAATCTTGGAGCAGAAGCCAAGTAGAAATTCTTGAGGAAGTAAAATCAGAGGAAAGGTCCTTTCTCTTACTGGTGTCTCACCATACTAAAGGTGCACCTGAGCAGGAATTGATACTTAAAGCACATCTTTGAATTGCCAATAAAGGCTTTTCATCTAAGGAAGAAGTTCTAACCATCTGCTTCCCCAGTGCACAGCAAGAAAACAGAAGACAAAGTGTTTTAGTGTGCAAGTTCTGGAAGACAGATTGTCAACAGCCATCGATGCATCCCAACCAAGAGGTTCAAATGGGAGCTGGTAATGGATTTAGTACGTACTTAAAAGGTTTCTTCTGTGGCCTGTTGTCATTCTAGGAGAGAATTGCTCATGTTCACACATTAGATGGCTAACAAGGCTTTTGCTCTACTCTTCCATCAGCCATAAACACATCCAACATAACTAATTTCATTAGACTTTGATGAATAATATCTCATCCATCACAAGAGTCTCTGTGATCAACCTAGTTAAATGTCTTAATTCAGATTGTTAATTCAAATCCTTTTAAAGTCACTTGGATTCTCTATAATAAGTGTCTCCACAAAGTAACTGTTACTCTATTTTCACACTGTGGATGTAGAAGGGCAAAGAGGGCTGATGGACTGAACATAGAATTATAATAAATGGTGAATTTTCATGGCCAGTTTGCATGTTGTTTTTTCATGGCCTATCTGTTTTCACTTAGGTATTTGCACTGTAGGAATGCAGTACAGCATCCTACAGTGTTGTTGTAGGATCCTATTGTGTTTTGGAGGGAAACTATGGAGCTATTTTGCAGCATAACCTATGGAATCCATCTGTGAGGGACTTTGGCTTGTACTTCAGTGTCTTCAGAAGCTGAGAATTGTTGCAGTTTTTACTGTGCTTATAGAGTTGATAACCTTCTTGTTAAGAAAAACCCCAGTTTCCTACATCTAACAGCTATGTTTTCCATTCCTGAAGCTGTATTACTTCATTCTCCTCAGGCTTGTAATGAACTTCCATTCCTTTGTCTCATTCTCCCCCTTTGCTGCTCTCCCTGTTCCAGTGCTTGATTATCAGCGACTAAATTTGTGAAGTATATTTAAATGCTTAAACCTTTTTAAAGCACCTGACTCTTTTTTCCCCCCTCCTGTGATTAGGACACAGGCCTAAGTGATTAATCTGTCTTCTTGAATAACGACAAAACCGTTGCATCAGCAGGAGAGGATCTAACCTTTGCAAAATTCCCCTGGGAGCATCCATTTCTGCTGGGGATTTCGCTGCCAGTCAGAGCAGTTAATAAAAAAGGGAAAGCCAATAACACTGCCAGAAGTTTTTGCTATATAAAAGTCAGAGAATCAGTTAGAGTCTGTCAAATGTAATGTATGACATTATTAATATGAAGGATTTCAGATCAAAACAGGACTTAGTGTCCCAGCGACTGGGTCATGTGGAAGTGGCTGAGCAAAAGCGGACTCTTCAAGTGGAACATCCAGAGGAGAGTGCTTGGGCAGACTTTGCAAAGTCATTAATCTTAGCATTGCAGGAGGATGAGAAAAGGAAAGACAGCAGAGGAGATATTCCAGCTGTAGTGCAGTGCACCCCTGGGATAAGTTTCAGCCTTTGGTCTCTGAGCTCTTCAAGATGTGGGAATCCTTTCCTACCTGGTGGGCAATGTGGGCTGTGGATGTCTGTAGGATGCCAAGGAATGGGACAGGAACCCACCCAACTGCCCACCAAGTCCTTTTGGCTGTGGCACCAGGCAAGGCAATATCTTCTCAGCCTTGCCTCAGTGCTTTTTCTCCTCTTTTCCAAATGTCAAACTCTGAAAACATTGGTTCCAGCCATGCAAGAATGAATTACGCAGTCATTATGTTTCATAAACCCATACCCTGTCCATTTGTTTAAGTGTTTGTCTTGTTCCTTTCATGTACACGATCACAAGTCTGTTTATCTAAACAGGCTGTGTAAATTCAACTCACATCTAGTGGGATGAAGTGCTAGTGCAGCTGGTCAGAAACCAGGTAGCTTAGTGAAATATTCATAAGGGATCCTGACCCTTAAAATGGCTTCATAACCTATGGAAGCTTTTTAGCAGCTTCTGTTGAGTGCACAATTTGTATGACAAGTCCCATCTTCCTTATTGTGTGTGAATTATCCACTAAAGAGCTGCTGGGTTTAAGCATCAGTTAGTTCTACATAACTCCTCAACCCTGCACAGACTTCCTTATGGATGTTTCATTACAAGCTATTTCTTTGGAATATGTTGGGATCTTGGTAGACCCCTGTTCCTTGATTGACCATAACCCTTAGAAACAAACTTCTGCTGTATATATTTGGCTTCAGAAACTTCTTTGCATGAATGCTCCTGAGTTTCTTGGGCAGGTTTATGGCACAGCCTGGCACCCTGGGCACCCCATGGCCTGGGGTGGGAGTTTCTGCACAGAGACCTCTCAGGGAATGAGGGCTATGGAGGAGAAGTACAAAACATGGTAATGGTTTTGCTTCTATAAGCTTGGCACCAGGTTTGAGTCATCATTTGAAATCAGAAGTGGTCCTTTTCCTGCTGTGTTAATGGTTTGGGTTTATTCGTGTTTAATTTGATTTTCTTCCATTAAAGGCAGCTAAAACACAGAAAAGGCTGGCTCAGGAGATGTTTGCTGCTTCATTGTGACTTTTGCAAGGGACAGCATTACTGCACCACTGCAGAGGAGGGAAGGGCACTTAACAAAGACGTCATCCACATAAATCTCCATTTCTTATTACCTTTAATAGTTTTCTTTGGTCAGCAATAGCAGGAGGTATTAGGTTATTGTTGGCCATCAGATCTTTTGATGGGCCAGATTTTATTCCTCTGATTGTCTCACTGCCCCAGCAGTGTTAACTGGTGATCATTGACTTTATTCTCTCTCATTCTCAATAGGGAGGAAGTTCTGTGCCAGAACATCCAGCTCATTGGTACTAGAACATGAATTCATCCCATGGACACTGTGCTCCTCATTCTTCTCCACTTCTCATCTAAGCATTCCTCAGCAGATCTGCCCACTTTCTCACCTGTGTATCTGACCACTCTTTATGACTGAGCTATGAAATGAGGGAAGATTCCTCTTTCCAAACAAACTGAGATGAAAACTTCCCCTCGAGAACCCAGAGAATAGTTGCTTTAAGGTTTGGTACTCTGTATAGATCATGTGTCAGCAACAGTAGGGCATTGTTATGGGCTGCACGTGCGTCTCAAGCATCTCCCTTAACCCTCTCACTGCAAGGGATCGTTTGTAAGAGAAACAGGAAAGCTGTCAGAAGATTTCCCAGCTCTCTAATTGAGGAATCTTTCTCCTTGTTACCTGATCTGTCCATCAGCCTGAACTGCAAAGTGGTCTTGAAATGTCTCAGTGACACCCTTGTACCAGGGGAAATCAAGGAGTATTTACTTGTTCCGATATTTCCCCTCATAATGTAATTGTGGAGCTTTTATAATGAGGATTCAAAATACTCACTGACACTACAGTAATGTTCTATTCTGCTTTTCATCCTGGTGGTGCCTGGTGTCTTTAGGGACTTCTGTATTCCTCAAGAGTCTAAACTTTCAGGTAGTGTCATTTTAAAGCTCTTTGCACTAATAATATTTGTGTTATAACCCTGTGTTAGAAAAGGTAAGTGTGAAATGTCAGCTGGGAAAGGCTGTACCTGGAAGATCGGTTCTGCTATGCAGCCAAACTACCGACTGCTCTTCATGGTGTAAGGACATACAACTCCAGTTTGAAGCTGCACATTGCATTAGATTTCCTCGAGATAAAAACTGCACAGTGTGCTTTTTTGTGATGTCTTTGTTTCGGTAGCATTAAAGCATCAAAATATTACCACCTGCTGATAATCTGATAGAAGACATCCAGCTTGCCTTGAGTGAGAAAATACTGAGTGCATGAAAATGTTCCTATTTTCAGCAAACCCTGCCAGTGATGGAGATGCCAATTTGGTAGCTTTAAACTTGCCTTGTACCTTCTGATTACAGAAAGGCTTTGACAAAAGACCTCCAAGGACTAATGCAGGACACTTCAGAGGATCTGTATTTTCAAAGTGTGATCAAGACACTGTACTTCAAAGTGTGCTGCACCATGTAATACCTGTATTATCTTCTGCAATGAAAACATATGATGGGTATCATCCTTATTTCAGGCACCAGAACATGAAGCCGATATTGGAGACATGGGCTGGAGCCGTGCCTGAAGATGTCTATCATATATCTTTATGTCTGCAGAGGGTAATGCTTGGGAAGAACTGGGATGCTTTTCTTTCTTCTCTTTAACTGCTGTTTTTTTGAGGCATTCTGCAAATCAGGAGCAAGAAGCCCAACAGGAAGCAGTTGGGGCTTTTGCAGCTGATTGTGCTCTATAGCAAGGGGTGGAGAGAAGGTGTTTTCACTCAGAAGGTACAATACCCCATCAAGGGAAACCTGCCCTTTGAGCACAGTACTGAGGTCTGGGTCTGCACTGTTATAACCACAGCACTGCCCATGTTGCAGCAGGTCACGAGCATCCTCTGTTTGTCAGAAGAGACAAATTGCAGGATTTTCCCAAATCCTTCAGATACATCTGTGGCTGACACTGCCTTTATCTCGCTGGGGTTTAAAGCACTACCTCTTTTCTATCTTTTGGCTTTCAGCTGTATCTCTTCGTTTGAGCAGAGAAATACTTCCAATCCACAGTTATGCAGAGATAAACCTCTGTTTTTCAGGCGTGTGTGGGTCTTGGAGGTGCTGGTGTTGCTTAAAGTCTTCCCTTGTAAAATGCAATCTCTGTTTTTCTCTAAAGAGGTGCTTATTTTAAAACCTGAATTGAACATACGCTGTGCAGGGGATGAACAGAGGAGAGAATACACTGGAAACTCCTCTTTGGAGGCAATGCTTGAAATTTTGGGAAGGGAGGATAAATTACACATGTACCGGTGGGATCCTGACCCAGTGTGGTTTGTGGGAGTGATGCTGCGGCTGACAATAGCAGCAGGGGACATGAGTGAGCCATTGCCACCAGTGCACAACCTTGGCTATAAGCTGTCCCAGAGGTCACCCCCCTGTGACAGAATGGCAGGATTAAAGAAGGCAGCAGAATTAACAGCAGATCAAAATATCAGCCACTAAATTAATCAAGGAAGGAAACTATCTGGATTGATTACACTGAGCATAAATTCCCCCTCGCAGGCATTGCTGAAACCAGATGAGGAGTCAGGTATGACTGGAATGTTAAAGTCATTTTCCTATGATTTATTTAGCAAGTTCTGAATGGGCCAAAGGGGAGGGGAAGTGATGCTGTCAAAGACGTCATTCCTTGTTGGAGACAGTGACAGCTCGGAAGCAGGAGACCTTCTGGGACTAGAGGTTAAAATATGAGCAGATAAAGTAGAGTTTCAGGTACTTGTTATAGCTGCTACAGACCCTAAATTGTGCCCTCAGAACAAGGATAAGCATACAGCTTCCCAGTGCCCTCTAGCACAGTCTCACCCTATACTGATGATCATATACGGACCTATGAGAACTAGATAAGAATCTGACAGTTTCTCTCTATTTCTCTCTCTCTCTCTCTCTCTCTCTATATATATATATATTCTGGTAAGTATTGAATCCCAAGAAAGTGATGTATTTAAGAGGCTGTTTTAACAGACCTGGATGGGGCTTGGAGCAACCTGGTCTACTGGAAGGTGTCCCTGCCTGTGGCAGGGGGTTGGAACTGGAAGAGCTTTAAGGTCCCTTCTAACCCAAACCAGGCTGTGAATACAATTTAGCACTGGCTGAATGCACCTTATTGTGGTTTTCCCATTACAAAGCTGGATTCCATGTATTACATAAAGCACAAAGCCAGCAGCATACGCGTGTGCATGTATCTTCAGAGCACGCACACATGCAGGCACATCCATGTGAGCACACACCTGCACTGACACACATGTGTGAACACACATACGTGCACTCTCACACCCAGAGTGCATTGGCAGAGCCAGAGGCAGAGGCAGGAAGCTGGAAACCACTGAACCAAATCAATAGGAAGGAATTTAAACAGCTCAAATTACCATTCACATTCCTTTGATTTCAAACCCATTAGCAGATACTAAGGAAGAAAAAATGAGGTGTTAAGAGACTGAAGGCCAGGTTAATTTAGGAAGAAAGAGGTTGATTTTCCAGCAAAAGATATCAACAGAATCTCATTTAATTCAATTCAGACATTTCATTTTATTAGAGGTATATTGGTTTTTGGTACATATCTTCGATTATCCCTATAAAAGCAACATTAAGGACATTTTGCTGTTAACACTGTAAGGAAGGATGAAATGAAAACAAGAAAGGAATACCTTCTTGGAAATTCCTTATAATTCTGAAAAGTTAGATTACAGATTCCAGGCAGATGAGCTTTCATATGGTGACAAGGAATGCCCACAAGTACAATTGATGGAGGCAAACACGTGGGAAAGGTCTCAAGCCATGTGCTTTGCTTTTAAGTTACATATCAGGAGATCAAGTGGGGAGAATACAAGGCAATATGGAGGTCTGTGTGTCCTCCTGTGAGACATGTAGATCAAGACACTCTCCAATGCTGTATAAAGAAGAGAAATCTGGAATCTGACCCGATCTGAACATCTCTCAGTGCTATGGCCGGTGGTAGCGGGGGTGCAAGTCCTGCTGGAAGCAGTAGTGATATAGGTGTTGAAAGTGATCCACAGGATAGAGAAACGCCTGAGAAAGGATGCCAAATCCTGTTTTCCGTGATCCCTGGTTCTGATGCAGGTTGCCCACACTCAGGACAAGCAAACTGGTCTGCTGTGACACACTGCTGGGTCTTGGGCAGGGTCTGGGCTTTGGGTTGGTTGCTGGGAGATGCTGCAGGTGCTGGCTATGGTTCCACTGGAGGCAATGTGCAAAGCAAACGGAGAAGGGAAAGAAGCCAGTTCTTTTGCCTGCAGTGGGTGTCAGTTCTCACTTATTTCTGCAGAGGCAGAACCACATTCAGAGGGTAAAAGATGCTGCAAAGGACGGTGCTGAGCCTTACAGGTTTGGGGTATATTTTTGCTTCCCAATAACAATATCTTCATCTCCTGAAACACGGTTCTGTTTCAGTGATTGCAGCCAGCAGTGTGCTGCAGCACTCACCTCTCTGGCAGCATCGCCTTCGGGTTATTGTTTTGGCCTGAGCAGGTCCATGTCGACTCTGCTCGCTTGGCCTGCCAGCTTAATTGAATTTCTTATCATGTCTGTATCTGCTGCCAATACATGAATGAAGATCACTTATTCCTCGAAGTGGGATATTGTGTGGGAAAGACTAAACACAGCAGCTACAGCCTGAGGAGGAGCTGTGGGGAGAGGGGAAAAAGAAGAGGCTGAAGAGGAGAACAAATCCAGGAGCATAAACAGGTAAAGTGTTCCTGGTGATGTCTGTGTGCTGGTAATGGGGCTGTAATAGTGGTGTGCCTGCAGCAGGTGAGGAGCAGGGTTCCCTTTACCTGGGTTGGGTGAGACCTCAGTTTCTCAGCATCTTTTCTGACTCTGGCAGCACTTGTGTCCAAGAAAAGTGTCTTAAGAGCACTCCCTCCTCCTACCACTGTAATCTGGTGCCCCTTTACTGAACATCTCCAGCAGACAGATCCCTCTGCATCCCTCTGCAGGGATGGAGCCTGTGAAGTGAGCAGGAGGTGCAGAATCAGACCTTGCCCAAATCAGGCAGTGGAAAGTCTTGAAACTGGCTCTTTCCCTTCCAGAAGCAAAGCTGATGGCATCAGCTATTTCAAGGACAGTTTCATGCCAGATCAAAAAATAAAGGGGTGTCAAATCAGAATGAAAACAGAGCTGATGAGCTCATAATCTGTTGCAATCTATATACATATATATAGTTAGTTATATATATATAAACTTCATATATTAAAAGTATATCTAGATATCTGTATAAAGTACATACACACACACACAAATATACATCTACAAGGTTTGGTGGTGGTGTTACTGCTGTGGTTCTCTGACCAGTCCCACACCTCGAGGTCCCACAATCAAGCTTAGGGGTCCCTGCAGCCCTCATGTTCAGCACAACCCTTCTTGCCACTCACCCTCCACACAATGGGAAATGGCCTCATTTGCTGGAAATTACATTTCCATGTGACATGTATTTCAGGTCTTTGTTCCTGTTGTCCTTATTTTCACTAATGAGAATCCACGTAGAGGCCCATGCACAGTTACTGACTGTGCTGAATCAGATGTGAAATGATAACTTGGAAAGATAAAAAGCTCTCTAATGCTTTATCAGTTTCTCGAGCCAGCTATTCCTGTTTCTATGTAAGCTTTAAATATTTCCATTAAGATCCAGATTGCAAGTAACTGGCTTCAGAATAGCACGCGAAACAGGAATTTTAAATGGAACTGGGGAATGGAAAATGTGGCATTCTGGAGCTGGGCTTATTTGAGTGTGCAGGAAAGATGCAGCAGTCTGCTAAAGCAGTTCCTACAGTTCAATAGGACATTCAGCAGGGCAAGCCGGGCGCTTTATTCCTGCCTTCAAACCGCAGGCTGCCTTCCTGCCATCTTTCTTCCATAATGCATTTTAATCAAGTCACAGGATGGAGAATATGCAGCGAATCCAAGCCAGGAATCTATAATTTCATCCCGAATTATTTTTTGAATAGAAACAATTTAATACTTTTGTATAAATTTATGTCCACTCTGTGCTTTGGATTTAATATGAAATGTGGTTTTCCGTGCACCTGCATGGAAAGTGCATAAATGAAAGCTGTGGGAATGATTCAGTTTGTATTTTCCTGGTCGTGTGGGGTGGGTTAGTCATGTTGATTGCTGTTTGCAGGCAAGCCAGTTAACAAAGTGTTTTCTCTGCCATTCTCCATGGCAGAATCCCGTTAGTTAAAACAGCTCACAAATGGTGCTGTATTGTTTTTAATGAGGAACTAATTAAAGAAGCAGCCATTCTGATTGAAATATGTCACTGTGAAAGAGGAGCCAAAGTTGTAGTGGTCTCTGACCTCAATTACCATCTTCTGGGTGAGTGAGTGCAGGAAGGGGTGAGTGCTGGTGCTTCTGGTCCCCAAAGCATCAAAATGGCAATGCAGATGTAGGTTTATGTGCAGCAAACACTGATGCTAGATGTGTCTGTTGGACCAGGAGCTCCTTACAGAGAGGATGCCCTGAGGGACAGGGCTGGACCAAGCTGCTGAGCTCTTTGGCTTGTGTTTGCTATCATAAAGACTTTAGTTTTGCCTATGTGATGTGCATGTTTATAAGACAAGCTGCAAAGTTTTGTGTGTGCCCATATTTCCAGTCCCTCTCTGGGGCATTTCCCTGCAGTCCTGCCGGGGGTGATCAGTTGCTTCTGTGTATCAGCACTTCTGATGGATGCAGACATGCAAAAACCCGCCTTGACATAAGCCATGGAGCCTGAGCAGCAGTACTTGCTGTCACACAGCCTCTCGGGGTAACAGAAATTGATGAGGGCTCTGCAAGCGTAAAACGTAACGAGTGAGTTAAAGGTCAAAATTAGGGCTGAGGATAAAGGATAGAAAAATCTTGGTAAATAAAAGAACTGCTGACAGCAATGGGAAATGAATAATTTCCTACAGCAGCTATTGCTTAAAGCTCTTCCAAAGGACCCGGGGAATTACTCACTTCATGCTAATTCAGTTACCGTCCCAAGCCCTGGCAACTGCTGATAAGAGTAAGATTAGCACGACTGGCTCCTACGTGAATGCGTTCAAAAGAGATGAGGAATAGCAGTGAGATGTAGGACAGTGGCTGGTGTCACTGTCATCCTCGGCAATGTGGTGCTGGGGTCAGCGCTTTGGTTTCATACCGTGATCCAGGCTGAGCAGAGATGGGGTTTAGGGGAATGCAGCCTTCATTGGCAGCCAGGGAAGGAGATTCACTAGCAAAACCTTCACAAAACCAACTTGTGGGCAATGGTGACAAACCCAACCTTTGTTATTTGCACCCACCATGTGATTTTGGTCTTCAAAAGGGCTGGTAATTGCTGCTGGGATTAGTTCACTCTCTATACTTCCGAAAGCAAACAGTAAATCCAAGAGAATTCTTGGCAGGCCCTTACAATCGTGCATTTCCTATGAAATGCCAGCAAAACAAAGTCAATCTTTGCGTTTTTGCACAGCCTAATGTGTTTTCTTCAGGTCCTTTAGTTCCTCCCTGGGTTAAATGACCTGGCTGGCAGCTTTTGGGCTGGTGTTGGTAGAGCATTTGCCAGAGAAAATTACCAATGTGTCATTACACACAGCTCCTTGCTACCACAGAGCTGTCACTAGGCTTTATTTAACTGATTTGCTTAGTGTGTTTTGGAAAGTTTTCCACTGAAAAGATCATAGTTAGGATACACTATTCTTTATAGATACGCAGGTAAACTTCTATACATGCATATACATGTGTGTGTACACATACATATACACATACATGGCAGTTATTTTGATGGTAGTACATAATCCACGTTTTTTCTATCATGCATTTTTTAACAGCACAACTACTTGCATCAAGGGACTTCAATCTGCCCTGTGGTTCACACTGTGTGTTACTCCACACTTTACTAACTCAGGTATAGCGCTTGCAAAGGCAGAGGCTATGAGAACGTTTCCAAGTTAAACAGGCAGGAAGCCCAGTATTTCCCTTTTCTTTATACATACATATTTATAAGATACAATTAAAGAATGAAAACACCATAGCATGTAGGCAAAGCCGTACTTTAGTTTAAAGCAAATACAGTAAGGGAAGAGCTTTATTCAGACTAAAAGGGAAGTGAGAAGGAACATTTTGTTTCATCTCGAATACTGCAGAAGTCTGAGGAGTTGTTTTTGAGGTTATGTCACCCTCTCCACATTTAATCAGGGATTTATGAAATGAAGCAGGACTGGGGCAGAGCTTTTGTTTCATGTCTTCTTCTTGGCTCTCTTTAGCCTTGTTCATGCTTCAGCAACCTACTTTTTTATTTAGTGTTCCCAGAACAACCAAAGACAAAACATGATTAGAGCCCTGAGAGCAACTTTAAACGCAGCTGAAACCTGCACTTGGGTAGCTGCACTGAGTAGAAGTGTCTTAATTGAAGAGATTACTTGAAGTCTAAGTAGACACTTGTGAAAAATACACGTCTAGAGATGATAAATCAGTGTTGTTACTGCTGGTTATTTTTAATTTAGGTTGTTGGCCTTTAAAGAAGGCTTGGCTGCCTGAAATTGGAAGTTGGAAGGTTGTGCTAGAGTGAGAAGGTGTGATTTGGAATGGTGTTTTATCACACATGAGTTATTATAAAGAAATGCTTTAAAAAATTACCTAAGCTACACTGAAAGCCCAAATCTATATGTGTGGCTAGACCTTTTCATTATGAGACTGCTCTACCTTTACCTCCACTTGCCATGCTCTTGTTAAGGGTTCTACAATGATAATGGGTTTGTAGATGCTTTTAAAGATAGCATTAATTCTCTGCTCACTTAAAACCAAACAAATAGCCCCATCCTGGCTGGTTGGCTTTGGTTTTTCATCAGGCAAACACTTGCAGTGGTCTCTCTAGAGTCTGCACAAGCTGCCTGTGCCCAGGGTTGATGCTGAGTTCTCTTGTATAGCAAATTAATATTGCAAGTTCCTAACCTTTGATATTTCAAGTCACTTCTGTTTATTATGTTCATAACCATCAGACCAACTGCATTTGCATCTTGGCGTAGGAATAAAATCCATACATTTATTTTCATTAAGAGGATGGTATTGTTCTTGTCCGAAACAATGTGGCAAACCATCACAATTACTCCAATAGTGATGCCAGTGCAGCCAATAATTAGTGACTGATTTGGGCAGACAAAAGAACTCCACTTGGGAAGCATGTTAATTGCCCACATATTTCCTTGGGTCAGGCAGCCATGTTACATCAAACGCTAGATTTATTATGCCATTTAAATCATTTTGGAATAATTAGGAATTGTGTTGTGCATCTGACTGAGCAGATCCCAGGTACAAAATCATACATCTAAATTACGGACCGAATGGAGCCTTGCCACAAATATGAGGAGTTAAACAGTTTACTCATTTCTGAGGCAAAAAGGAGGGAATTTGTGTTTTCTACATCCCCATATTTCAAAATAATTACTGGTTTGTTTCCATTTGTTTTCCTGTGTCTGACAATGTGCTAATATATATAAACCAGCTAAATTATAGGTCTGAACCATACTGGGAACATTCTGGTATGTCTGTGGTGTTGGCTAGCTGCACCCCCAGGTATGCTCCAAGGCAATAACTGTTCCAGGTACAGACCTGACTGACTCCAGCAGTGCATGAGGTTTAGTTTCTTAATATCAATATATATAATTTGATATTAATATCAAAGCAAGGCTGGATACCTATTGAGTGGGAACTTCCAAATGTGGTCAGTCTCATACAGGTAACAAGTTGCACCCCAGAGCATCCAGTCACTCTTGTGTCACCTCTATGAGCATTAATTTGTAGGAACAAAGTGCTGTATTATCTTATTTCTGGATTTCCAAGGAATGCCTGTGTTAAACTCAACAAAACAACATTTTGGTAAAAAAAGAAGTTATTTCCAGACACTCCAAACCGATCTGTTGGCTCACTGCTGTACCCTGACATCAGCCTAATGGCAATAATTTGGAATGTGTCCCATATTTTCCTCTGTAATTTTCACTTTCTCCTCAGTGAATCATCAGAAAATGTTTCTATAAAACATGGGTTTGGGGTTTTTCTGGGGTAAATCCAGTAAGCTGGAAGCAGTGAATATTTTTCTGCATTGCCTTTAGTGGAATTGGTATCAGCAATGTTTGCAGCAGAGAGCATGTGTAAGGCTTAGGATGTTTCAGTATGGAATTGCTGGTCAGCGATGGTTAAAATAATTTCAATGGAAGAATTAGAGATTTGCAAGTAAAACTATTACTTCTGGAATAGAAGGAATGTTGAGAGGAAGAGGGCTCCTTAAAACCTGGTAATTTTATGCAGAACTTGGTAATTTCTCTAAGGATTGAAAATTATTAAAACTACCACTTGTAACCTGAGTGTGTTGACACAGGTACCATCAGTTGTGTTCCAATGCACATTGTGGCTTCTTCCTTCGGTGCACGCAGAGATTTAACACTGAAGGTATTTCCACAGAGGCACATCTCTTCTGCAGGGCATCATATCTGTTTGCATGCAAAGGGCAGGACTTGTTGTTAACACACAGACATTCTTACTGCTGTTTTATTGCAGATTTTCCTCTTATTCTTCAGTGAACCAGATTTACTGCCTGCAGAAAATGTACTGGGTTAGCTTGCAAAATAGGATCCCAGACTGGTCTGTGCTGGAAGGAACCTTAAAGCTCAGCCAGCTCCAACCCCCTGAGTCAGGGGCAGCACCTAGCTGAGTGAGTAATATTCGCTGAAGGGATGAGGGGAAGGGGCTGTGTTGTACAAAGCCAGAGGAGCAATGGGCTGCTTGTGGGCATGCCTGGGCACGCTGCCTTGTGTGGAAACAAAATTGAACCTTGTTTTCAGATGGCAAGCAAGGATACAGGCAGAGGGAGGGTGTAAGGCGATGCAAAAGCCAACACCACATCACTGGTACCCCCAAGCTGGCCGGTGAGCATCCCCCCCTGCAATGACCCCCTGTTGCTCCCCAGCTCTATCCAGAGGAAAGACACGGCAACCTCCTGTTTCTAGGTTTGGAATCTTGATTTTTTCCCCTGTTTCTAGCAATTTCACTTTTCTGCCACTTCCCCAGAGTTTTTGCTGACAGGACAGAAGTGCTGGTAGCAAACACATTATTCATTGTGACTGAACACCTAGTAATTACTTTATATACTTTTTCAATTCTCAAATTAAAACCATTTACTATTAGAAGCAGATGTTAAATTCCGGGCTCTTGTTGATTGTTGGTGTGACACACACATGAAATGCTTTAAATGAGAAGGCTGATTGAATTTTAGATATGCTGATCACACTGGGGGGATTGAAAATAATTGAAACGGGGAATAAATGAAACGTTTCCAAGAAGAGAAGACAGAGGTGGGGTTTGTTTCTGATTGCATAAATCATGTTAAATCCTGCAGACTAAATACAGTAATTTACTCTATATTAGAATCCCAAACGTGAGACTTGCACGGCTGTTACTTCAAAATGGCAGGAGAAAAGCATTTAAAAACTAAGGTAAAATCTATTTCCAATGCAACACTTCAGATGTTATCCACACACTTGCAGGGGCTTGATGTTTTCCATTCTTCAATCAACATAAGTACATTTTCCAGGAAATCTGACATTATTCTTTACCAAGGCACTACTGCCCATCATGCAGACTGAGCTGACCTACTGCAGTCCCAGTGCCTGTAGAAAGCCTCAGCTCACTTTCCCAGATGGAGAAGGTGATGCTCTCACTCTGCAAGGGCTGGTGGTAAAAAGAAGTGAGAAAACTATTCCAAAGCACAGCAGAGGATCTTCCTCCTAGGCCGGAGTTAAGGGCAACCAACCACTGCTAAAATAAGGAATTCTTTCTGTGGATAAATTTGTGTGCATATTTTTCATGAGAAAATAAAAAGCCTATCAATATATTAATTTTATCCATCTATGTAAAAATGTCTATTTTAACCATAAGGGAAGATTTTGCAGTGTTTTCTAGTGACCCTATTGCTTTGGAGCCTCTCTGCTGGGCTGGTGGCATCTCTGGGATGCTCCTTGGGAGCAAGGTGTGAGTTCTGCTCCCATTCTTGCTCTGAAACCACGGGAGGTCTGGCCTGAAGTCTGCAATATCAGTTCCACCACCCTACTTCCCTGCTGGCAGAGGGTTGGAACTGCATGATCTTTAAGGTCTTTTCTAAGCCAAACCATTCTAGGATTCTATAAAGTAGGTTATTTTCCAGCTCTAGGTGAGGTGTCTGCTGAACACTTTCCTATACTGGAGTTAGAGAAGATCCATGCTGTCTATGTAGAGCTTTTTTTTGGTACCCTGACTTCACAGGATTTATTGCATACAAGTAATGAATATTAGAGCTTGGAAAGTAATGCAGAAACAATTGCAATTAACCTCCACAACCCCCAGGTAACCCTTGGGTGTTGGATTTAAATCACCTTGCTTTTAATTAAGTTTAGTGTCCAAGCACTGCTTGTTCTAAACCATTTTGCTGGCATTTCTTCTGCAGCAGAATGCTTTAAGGCCTGAATGCTGTGCCAGCTTGACGCCATGTGAACTAATGCAAAAGGGAATAATGTAGGGAATTGAAATGCAGGTTGAAAGGGCAGTTTCGGATCAGGTACAACTTTTATAGGTTACAAAACACACTTTGGTATATGCATACTTTCCTCTCACATCTGATATAATTTACAGCACAACACTTGCTGAACTTCTCAAAAGAAGAAGACTCCCACTGAGACAAGAAGTTGTTGTTGCATTGAATGATCCTTGACAATCCATTGTCACTGTATGTGCCACACTAAAGCAGCCTGGCACCGATCCTGGATAAAGTCTTCTGACACACGTTGTCTTCTGGGGCTGTCGTGCCTTATTATGTTCGTGATCCATGGAGGAAAGGTTGCTAATAGCAGACATTGACCCACTGGTGGTAATTGCTGTGAAAACATTATTCAAGCTTATTATGTTAATGACAGAAGGATGAGGAGCTTCCTAAAAAGTTACTGTGGCATCACCAGACATGCTTTATTTATTTAACTGATTGATCATTTAAAGGTTTATAAAGTGCCTTCTCTGTCTAACAACGCTGCATAATCATGTACATACAAATGAAACAAGCCACAAAGCTAAGGCAGAATGCTTGCTGCAGAGCTGATTTTCATGTAAGATCTCAAGACTTTATGGGCTTATTTACATAACAAGTCATGGTCTAGGTTTTCACCTGCCACAGAGCTGGCTTCAGCTGTAAAGTTTTACAGTTTGGAGCTAGTGGAATAGAAGAGAATGGTTCACATATTACAGTGGCTTGAAATACTTTTATTGAAGAAAACAGTATAATTTTCTTCCAGCAGAATGATCTCTTCCCTAAGAAAGTGATGCTTGCACACTTTTCCAGGGCAAAGAAATGACTTCTCCTTCCAGTTAATGCCTGCAGGCTGCCTCTTCCGTATGTACACTCCACTAGAAACAAATCTTCTGCAAACCTCTGGGTCTGAGCATCCCTGATCCCCTGGAGCTGGGGAAAAGCAGAGCTCACACAACTCTCTGACAGTGACAGGTTAAACCCAAGTAGATAAAAAGATCTTTACATGGAAAAGATGCAGTCCTCCAGCTGGAAAAGTGCAGCAGAAAATAGTCAAAGTATTTCTTAGTATAAATGGTCCAGCCAAGAGATCTTGAGGGCTCTACCAAATCTGTTGACAGTGATCAATAAATCAGACTTTGGACTTGAAACAGAAACACCAACCCTTTACAGATGATGCCCTTCAGTAAACCTCTGCTTAAACACCCTTTAGAAAAATCAGTGCTTTATTGCAAGAAGTCCCTAGTCACAGCCCTCTCCCATACAGCAGAAAAACCACAAAAGCAGATGTTTGCTGTGCATTTGATGGCTGGAAGAGAAAGCAGGTTTACTACCTTATTTTCCATCTTGTTTTTTACTGGGTAATTCAAAACAGAGTGAAAAACCCACCCCAACAGAAGCTCATATTCTGACATACCTCAGTTCTCAGCAGCTTCCCAGCATCTGTGTTAGTAAAAAAGCAATCGGATGGATGGATGACTTCTCTTGGCTCTTTTTGTTCCACAGACCAAATCACGGAAGTGTGACTGTCCAGCAAGGCTCTTCCGTTGAAATCTTTACAGCTCCCATCACTTTAATGCCCCTGGATGTCAGGTTTGTGATGGTGACATCCTTGTGCTGTTCTCTGCTCAGTTAGCTCCCAATAAGGAGGTGATGGCCGGCTTGTAGCAATGGCTGATCAGAAACTGCTGGTGGCTGTACCCTGACTGTCTGTGCAGAGCCATTCCCTCACTGTATGACTTGGGTTTGATTTGCAGCAATATACTTGGGAATTAGTTAACAGAACATACAGACAGAAAGCATTGACTGGAAAGTGCATGTTGTTTCTTCTTTAACTTTGATGACATTAGTGTGTGAACAAGAAGCCATGTCCTGGCACCTGCTCACGTGGCAACACTGCTTTCTGAGCTGTGATGAGCATCTAAGATAAACCTTGCCATAGACTTCTGCTGCTGGTGAAGAGCTTTGTGCCTCTGTGCTGCTAAACACATCAATACAAAGATGTTCATATACATGGTATGTCTTACTGATATTTGCTGGTTGATTTAAAGAGGCGTTCTGTCGGGGTACATGTGTGTATAGCCTTGATTCATCTCATCTGTGTGCAGAAACTTGTGATGAAAACAAGCCTTACTAGATAGAGAGCAAGGGAGTTGGGCTTCTTTAGAAGAAAAAAGAACTCCAATGGTTTGTTGCTGCAGGAGAGTGAAGTACTCTCCCAGGACTGCTCTCCCCTCATCAGCACCTGATCTTGTAGCCTCCAAGTGCCCCTTGTTGGTGCTAATGCAATCTGGTCACTCGGACCTGTGAAATTCCCAGTTTGTGGCACAAAGAGTCAGCCTGAGGAGGTCAATTAGTGAAGAGGGAGAGGGGCAGAATGGAAGGAGACAAGCTGGCAGTTGAGCTTGCTTTTTTCTAGATGAATCTGTCTCCAGTCAAAGACTGGCCTTAATAGGTCCAATAAATTGTTGTCATCATCAATTGCCTACACAAAGGCATTGCTTCATCTGGAACTAAAGCAGTACATCCCCCTGGTCTCCTTACACTGGGCAATAAGTTCTTGTAAAGCACCCCATCTATAAGAAAGCATTCAGGCTACACTCTGGATCCTCACGTCACCTGATAGACAAAGGCAGAGCAAACTTGCTTCCAGACTTTTAGATGGTCACTGGCCACATTGACCAGCATAAGAAGGGTTAACCTCTCCTGTAGTATTTCTCTCTTTCCCTCCTTGAATAGGAAATTAAATGCAAATTACTATATTAAAGTAACCTGAGGAATTAACTTAATTAAAAATAGGAAAGTTCAGGCTTGAGTCTCTTCACTTCTGTCCTTTGGAAGGTTGCGCTGCTGGAGCTGAGCTGGTGGGAGTGCGGTCCCCTTTGTGACCATGCTGGCATCCACTGCTCCAACAGAGCATGTGTTTGGATGCACCTCTTCATCTCCAAAGCTATTCCAGTGCTGCCAGCTGCTATTGATTGAGCTGTATTTGATCTTGCTATTGGTGGCTGATTGCTGCCAATCAACTTCATTCCTGGCTTTGAAAAGTCAATGCTATGGTTGCAGCTTCCCCTGCCAGTCCACTGTGTGAATACTGATAAAGTACCTCAGCTTAGGCTAGAGTGATTAAAAGCCCAACCTATATGTTAGCAATTCAAGTATTTCTGGGGAGAGCTCGCTGTTCTGAGCATCCCTGTGTGAGCATCAGGTTCTGATATTCTGAGCACACGAAACATCTCTCCAGATAAAAATTCAATAGCTCTCCCCAGAACTACCTGTTAAAACTCAGACAGTAGATTAAATATTTACTTGTTCCTTCTCAGGTACTTCTGGTTCACCAGGAGAATTTAAAGTGGTACTAAATGCTGAGGAGCAGCTGGGTGGCAGCAGGAGAACACCCAGGGCTGGGCTGTGGGCATGGTGGTGATGGTGGTCATCAGCTGAGCCTTAAGGGATACAGGCACCCACGGCCACACAGCCACTGGGCATCCCCTCATGTGCTCTTCGCATTTAGATACTGCGGATATGGCATAAACTCTATCCTGGGATTTGACACTATGGGCTCTGGAAGTCCAGAAGATCTGCTAAAAGCTGAGTCTAAATTCCCCTTAAAAGTCATTGCAGTGTAAACAAGCACTTGGGGTTTAGGAGATTCTTTGGTGTTGAGTGTGGGTGGATTTAGGTTTGATCATGGAGTTATACCTTGGGTTGAAGTGCTTTGAATCAGAGCCTGTATAAGGTCTTCTACAGTTAATAGGTGAGATGGTGTGCTGGCAACTGAACTAGTAATTCTGCTATTTAAAAATCAAATGAACTTCTTATCTTTCATGCTTTCCCCCCTTATTCCTAAGTAACATCTCTGCATCCATTGAATATTTTATTCAACTTAATTTCATTAGAAAATGAAGCAGCCAAAATAATTCTGTTTTTTACTGTTGGTGCCCAGCTAATGTTTCCTTTTATTTCATTTTCATTCCATTCATTTGGGTTGAAATTGATGCTTGATTGTCCTGTAAACTACTTTTCCAAGGCACTTCTGAACTGTAAAAGTATAGGAGCGGTTGGTACAACATATTCCAGTAATGTCAGTCCAAGGGACAAGATACAGTGGATGTTAATAAGGTCAGGCTTTCAATGGCTTTTTCTGGTTGTCTTTTTCCCCACCACCACTGAGTGATGCTTTTTTTGTGTGACTTGTAAAGGTGGATTATAAACACATCCAGCAACAGTTAAAAAAGCAATTTAGACACAAAGATCTTATTTCACTCAACCATATGGCCTCGATACCTCTCACATCTTTTATTCCATGGACAGGTTTTTTCTCTCTTGAATGACTGCTTCCTGCAACAGATGTGTGCTTTACAGAAAAGCCCCAAATCTGAACTAGACAGAGCACTGATCTTGTATTCACAAACAGATACGAGTTTACTGCAGAAGCAGGGGATAACTGAAGTTTTGCAGGTTTCTGTCTGCTTTGGGAATGACTGGCAGAGGGAATACAAGAGAACTTCGGCAGATTTGCTTTGCAACTCTTACTTTTTATGTATTCTGTTTCATAAAAGACAGAAAAAGGAACTTCAGTGCAATTTGCTTTGGAAGTTAATTGGAGCAGACATTCAACTCTTAAGTAAATCAGCTCTATAGCGTTTGACACACAACATTACTTCAATTAGTATGACTTTCCCCATTATCTAGACAGAGGAAAAGATGTACCATGCTAATCAGAATATTAAAGTGACACCAGCATTTATATATTATGAATATTTACTTAACAAACGAATGCATGATAAATGAGATGGGTCTAGAAATCTTTCTCAGTAGAGAAGACATGGATTTTTTTCCCCCTGAGGAAATTCCTTCTTGTGCCTAATCTGGTTATCAAATTTTCAGTGCATCTTAAACTGATACCTCCTTGCCCCCAGAGAGCAGCTCATGTCACAGCTTATACAGGATGCTCTGCACATGCAGGCATGGTATGCAGTTTTCTGAATGGCCCACGAGGCTGAAAGCTATTTTGAGGCAGCTCTTTTACATCTGTTTCTACACCAGTTGACCCACCCACAGACGATGGGTCCAGATCTGGAGCATGAAGCCCCATATTCAATCCAATTTTCACAGTCAGAGCACTGTGATCATAGGGACCATAGGTTTTAATGTGAGACCATCTAAAGCTGAACAAGTTTGAGGTCCAATATCATACAGATGTGCTTGCACTTAGGGTTGTGGACATACATCTTCTCCGTCACACTCTCCTAGTGAGACTTGTGTACCCTTCAGTGTGTTTCCTCATGGTTATTTCTGGTACATCTGAGCTACAACTTCCAAGGTTTCAGTGCTTCATTTCCTGCTCTCTTGGACATCTCAGGGCCTTGTGCTCCATTTTCAAGATGCAGTTAGCTCCAGTGTTGGTGTATGGCAATTTGTACAGTAACCTTGTACTAGCATTGTCATGATAATTTCTTAGCCATCCATCATGCCAGTATCTCTGTGTCCTTACACAGAGCAAGTGACACCTTCCAGCAGCCAAAGAACTTGGATTACATCTTATCTAGAGCTCAGCATGGAGGGTAGCTCTCCAGTAGCTCTGTCTGGAAGGGTATAACAGCTATCTTTGCTGGCTTTTTCCACCATGTACAATATCTTAGGAGGGGACTTTGTTGTGTAGGTCACTGTGCTGTGGCTCCTGTGCTGATTTATTTTGCTTTATTTCATGCTGTTCAAGTTTATTCTTCCCAAAGCCTTTAATCTTCTTGGAGGGAAGACGTTGACACAAAGATGAAAGCGTGGACACAAACCATCCATACACTCAGTGACCCTCACTGGGACTTGCCCCAGACTCAAAAAAGAAGAAAGGGGGGAATTATAGGAGCCCATGATTGCTATGAAAGCACAGATACAACAGTCTTCCTTCCCAACTAACCTGCCGTGGCTCTCCCAGCAGTTTCACCTACAGCAAGCACAGGGATGATGCAGCCCTGTGCTTGTGCTGGGGGCTGGTTCTCTTTCCCATCAAGACAGACAAATTGTTCTTATTACCAAACTCCTGCCCATTAATACTACCTTGTTGACTTCTCCTTAAACAGAGGAAGTCAGCAACTACAAAATCCAGCAGCAAGCAAGGCTCATTTTCTTGTAGTGTGTGATGACCATTGACAGGGTTTGTGTGTGTGACTGACACAGTAGATTAATTTACAATAAAGATGTATTTTCACATAAATGACATCAGGAGATATCTTTAGTGCTGTGCTCATCTGCCTGAAGGGACAATGTGGTTTTCTATTACTGCTAAGATGTGCAATAGCATTGCTTGGCTGATTTGGTTTTGTTTTATATTGTGCTACCAATTCAATTACAAATACAGACAAGCTGCAACAATGGCACTAAAGCATTCATCCTCCAAAAACCAGGTACCATTCAAATAGTGAGGGCACCAAGAAATCACTGCTTGCTTCTGACAATGTAGTGTCATTGTAACTTTGAAAAAGGTGGGTGTTGGGATTGGAGTGTTCCCTCAAATACAACGTTGGTCCAGGCGAGAATGTAGTTGCTGATCTTTTATTGTACCCTTCAGGTCTCGAATATGCGTGTCACACCCATGGCAAGAGTAGATTTCTTGATGAAAAACAGCCTTTTCTGTCACTTGTATTTGCACAGTTTGTGGAGTTTACAAACCCCTGGAAAAATGGCAGTTTGCACACACCCACCTAAGATGTTGAAGATGTTTTAGCAGTCATATTAATCCAGGTTTTCGCCACACTGGGCAGGATGTGGCCTGGGACACTCCTTGCAATTGCATCTGTGACAGCAATGTGCGTGCAAGGAAGGCTGTGATGGAGCTTCTTGTGTTTTTAGGGCTTGATATTGTGACCTTAATGATATTCTTTTAACACAGCTCCTGTCTTTGGATGTGTGTGTGGCTGAAACTGCATTTCCTTTGCCATGTGTACTAATGACCTGACTGCCATGGTCTGTCTTACCCTTTGTATTAACGTTATCTTGCCGTGGGACAGAGGGCGAATGCAAGAAGAATCAAGCACAAGTTGATTCTCCTGCTATCTTATTGTCTGCAGTACATAAATCTTGAGAAGTGTGCTCTGAATGGGAAAAGATACCAACTTAATGATACATTTACTCTAACTACGGCGGGATGTGCACAGAATCCTAATGCGTGCTGCAGACTCTTCATTGTAACAGATGTTGCTCTCTGCTTATAAAGTAAGTTTATTGCATTAACTGCCTGTAAGCAGTTTACTCTCTAGAAGATTCATAGGGTAAATTAAAATTATCTAATTATTTGTTATCTAATTTAATAGAGAGATGGTCTTGATCTTCAGATCTTACACGTACATTATTATATTACAAGACAGGATGGCAGAGGTCCCTTTGTGAGCATTTAGTCTTTAGTAAAGCCTTTGACACCGTTTCCCACAGCATCCTCCTAGAAAAACTGGCTGCTCATGGAACTGGGGGTATTAAGCCTGGAGAAAGGGAGGCTCAGGGGGAGACCTTTTTGCTCTCTACACCTACCTGAAAGGAGGATGGAGTGAGGTGAGGGACGGTCTCTTCTCCCAAGTAACAAACAATGGGACAAGAGGAAACAACCTCAGGTTGGCAGGGGAGGTTTAGACTGGGTATTAGGAAAAATTCTTCACCAAAAGGGTTGTCAAGCATTGAACAGGCTGCCCAGAAGAGTGGTGGAATCACTGTCATTGGGGGTGTTTGAAAGACGCATAGATGTGGTGCTTAGGAGCATGGTTTAATGGTGGACTTGGCAGTGCTGGGCTAACAGTTGGACTCAATGGTCTTAAAAGTCTTTCACGATCTAAATGATCCCATGATTCTGTGAGATCTGAACAGCTACTGAATATGAAGATAAACTTGTGCTGCCATGCAGACACATCTAGAGATTGGCTGCAATGGCCTTACCAGGGAGAACCCACTGGACTATGGCTCTTATTTATAGATACTCTTCTGTGCAGACCTGTCCCTCTGCCTCTTCACCTGACACCGAGCAGAGTCCTGCTGCTCTTGGCAGCTTGCTCTTCAGTCGAAAGCCCAGCTCTGCTGCCACATCTCTGATGTGTCCTTTCTCACAAGGTTCATATTCTGCCAGGTCCCTGCAGAGATGCTGCGGCACAGAGCACACAGGAATGCTCCAAGCAGAGCACAGCAGTTAGTACACTTAGTTGATGGCCTAAACTGTGTTTATTTACTAGTTGTTAGTTATTCTCCTCTCCACACCTATTCTGCTTCCAAAGCTAATGAAATGCCACCTCCCTCCTGCTCCCCAAGCCCCTGGCTTTTTTGCTAACATCTTTGACCTCAATCCCACAGGTTCTTGAGTTGGGGTTAAAGAGGCTGGGTCCATCATCAGGATTGCTCTGCAAACCATGCCCACTGCCTCCTGCTCCATGTCCAGCACAAGATGAGAGGGGTCTTGGTTTGGAGCAGAAAGCCCCATGCACTTGAAGGGGAGAACAAGTGAGCCTTCCTTTGATTGCAGTGCTGATATGTACATTTTCTCCTGTACTTTTCACAGTTATTATGACAAATGGCTCGTGCTGATGTCACTCGTTTCCCCACAGATCTCTTAACTCCCAAGTCAGCATGTAGCAAGCTGCAAATGGTATTTCAAAATGAAAAATCACAGGTGTTTTCTGGATGCCATCCAAAGAAAGGAACACGGCTTTCAGGCGGAAATCAAATCAGACCACACGGAAACATCCCCCTGCTCATCTCAGACAGTCAACAGATGGTAGTCGTGATAGTAAGAGTCAACCTTCTCACCTGGGAAACTCGTGGCCATGAGCAGCAAAAGTGTACATTTAAATTAAGTCTTCTATGAAAAGCTTTTAGTGAGGAAGGGCTGAAACAGCACTAATGCAACTCCACAGACTTGGGTGCTGTAGGAGAAATAGGGGAAAGGACGTCTTTTGCTGCATACCACATCCTGATTGCTAAAGGTAATAAAAATCCAGATCATCTTCAAAGAACTACTTGGCTATCTATATAAATACACTCATATATACAGACATTTTTCTTCTTGCACTTATTCTTTGTGTTTTGGACAATTGTTTTCCAGGTGTATGTGTGCTCTGCTATTATTAGACCGCAATAATGGCTTTTGCTGACTTCTAATCAAGGACCATCCTGGCAAGGATCTTTTAAGATGATGTTAATGCAGCCCAGGTTAGCTATTTATGGAAGAAATTATTTGGTGATACTGTTAGGTTTTGTTGCAGCTTAGAGTTTTTTATGTATTTGTGTTGTGCAGGAAGCACTGTAATAAAGTGGTAACAAATAAAGTGGTAACATCACCCTCACATAGTTAATATTTGCATTGCCTTTACTAGTTTGTTCCATTACGTCCCTGATTTCCTCCAGATATTGGGAAAGTCCTATATCTTTCCTTATCCCTCTCTCTACCTAACAACCACATTAATACATGCCATTAAGAAAGAAATCTTTGGCAGGATTCCTTATGCCTTTGCTTAAGCCTCTGGATAAATATAATTTATGTAGCCTTCATTGCCACTATCTATTGTTGATGAAGGAGAAATGAATAACAGTTATGAGAGTTGCTTACTCTTGGATTAGCTGTAACTTTGAATGGGTACATAAATGTTACTCTGTTGGATTTGTCAGAGTAGACACAGGCTGATGCAAACAAGAATGTACTTCTGAACTGGAAGATAGGGATGTTTGGGCAGATGCTTGTTGGTTATCTGGCTTTTCCTTTCTGAAAGTGTTTGAATGTGCAGGACTGTAAACAGCATTTTTCATCACCAAAATGCAGTACTCATAAACGCACATAAAATTACCAAATTCATACAAAAAGGCAGAAATAAATCATGGTTTTATTAGGGAAAAAACCCCAGCTATTTGAATAAGGATTAGTTTCTGTTGAGGTGCAGGATTTCCCCTTTGCTGTTTGCTTTGCTTTGCAGTCACCACAATTTGAACCCTGAGATACCTGTGTTAGTTGTGGCAACACCGTCACGAGTTGTCTCAGCTTTAATACTGCAAGAAATACAAATCCCACATCTGTAGGAGAATTCTTGGTATTTGGCTTGGCAAAAAGAGCCGTAGGGAAGCTCCATAGTGCTGGGTTTTAATGTAGCGTGGTGTTAATGATAACTACTTAATATTTTACTCGTATATTCCTTTGGGTTCGTTTAAACAGCAGCTCTCCTAAGCACTGCAGAAAGACATAAAATGATAAATTAAGCTAGGTCAAAGAGGAGAAATGATTTTAAATGAATACAAACATCTAATTTGTCTGGATGACTTTTAATGAATTGAAACGCCAAAGCTGCTCGTGATGA
Organism: Coracopsis vasa; assembly: GCA_026283785.1. NCBI lineage: Eukaryota > Metazoa > Chordata > Aves > Psittaciformes > Psittacidae > Coracopsis > Coracopsis vasa. Next base: position 41,640 of record JANHGB010046479.1, on the reverse strand, counting down.
CAGCGTTGTAAATCCTATTTGTCACTACTAGAATTCCTTCGTTCTTTCCCACTTCTTCCTCCTGCACTCATACATCAAGTCAGTGTAGTGAGACTTGCTCTACTGAAGTGGAACCAGAAGCCAAGTTTTCCAAACCTGGGGTACTTCATGGGGCTGCCTTTGGGTAATGCCTGACTGGTCCATACTGGGATTGTGCAGACCAAACTGCACAACTCCAGTTGCCATAGTATTTGCTGCATTTATTTATATTTCTATATAGCTATGTTTTACTAGTGACCCTGGACTGTCCTTCAAAGGTTATGACTGCATGTAACCCTGAGTTATGCCATACAAACACAGTCCAATCTTGGCTCTGTAAAGGTACAAGAAGAATCATTTCTTGGTGGTTTTGTCATCACAGGATGTTTTTCACATGGTCCTAGTAGGAACAATTGATGCCCGTGACTATGAATTCTATGAGCTAGTAACTTACGGTAGAGGCTGCTTCCTTGCCTTGTCATTAAGTAATTAAATCATGTGATGACACAACCAAAATGCAGTAAACAAAATGGGGAAAATAATTAAATGGCTTAGAATTCACCCACTAAGACACTAAAAATATTATGAATTTGTGAATATTTATTATGGGGATGATGAGCTTAATGAAGATTTAAACATCATCTTCACTGAAATGATGCTACTTAGCTAAAGTAGCTGTTATTGCAGGAAGATGAAATTGCAGTGCCCCATGTAGTGACCATAAACCATCTGAAAAGAAGCAAAAAAGCATGTTGATTTAAACTTCTGCTTTTGCAGTTAATTACAAACTGGTGCTGCAGCATCAAAGGGCATAAATCCCCACATGCTGGATTGAAGCCATCAGTGATCAGACTACTAATACTGCTGCCAGCCATCTGCAGGGTTGCAGGTAGAAATGTTGCTTTTTTCTTTCTTTTTTTCCCCAGAAGGTCTTCACCAGTACCTGGACTATTGGCAAACCCAGCATTCCTATTGATTGCTCCGCAGTCAGAAGACCACGGCTCCTTCTGATTATTTTCCATGCCAGTACCTGTCAGGGCTCTGATCCTTTTTGTTCTGGGCACTGCACAGAGAAGGGGAAGCATTTTGCTGCCATGAAATACTGCCCAGGGAGGCAGAAGGTGGAAGGACATCTGTGTTTTGTGCACAGAGCAGGCAGAAGAGCAGATGCCAATCCTGCAATGAGCTCCATTACTGCTGCTTCTTTCCTGCTTTGCTTTTTCACATGCTTGTAGCAGGGATTAACATCTCACAGGCAATTCCCAAGCACGTTTTGCAGCAGGGGCATGTCCTTGTCCCTCATTCTACCCCACCAAAGTGACTCCACAAACGATGCCAGTAAATAGCAGGCAGAAGGCGATGGGCTGTGATTTTGCTGCAGACACAAAGCACGGGATGTCCTAGGCTGGTGGCACTTCAGCTGCCCCCAAAATCCTAGCAGTTGAGGCTCCTGTGCTCCTACAGCTCCCAGCTCTGGCAACAGCAGACAGCTTGCTACAGACATTCATAAAGCTCATCTAACAAATAGTTTCCCTCTGAGGCGAAGGACAGCAAATCCTTGAGGATGCCACATTCACTTTACTGAAGGGCTGGCAACAGGCAGCTCGTACCTGGGGCTGGGTGACGTGAGGCTTTTTTTGGCACTGAGTTTCCAGCAATCTCACAGCATGCTCTGGACCACCTCAGCCTTCCCAAAGAGGTGTGAATGTGTCCATAAATCTTCCCAGCTATCACTCGCTCATCAATCGTGAGGCTCTTGGCAGCTGAATGGCTCCTGAACAGTGTGCGCTACACAGCCAGCATCCATTAGTTGCCTTGCTCCTGCAACACCACAAATACATTATTTGCCCCTGGTGAGCATCTCCTTCCAGGCTTGCATTAACACCACAGCCCCTAATTTATTGGTCAGGGTGTGCTTTTCAATGATATTTACAGCCTGGCTTAATAGCGTGGCTGCATTTTGTTTGCTGCAGATGATAATTCAGGGATTTGTCTGGCTGACTTAAAGAAACACATTGAAACAACTGTCAGGGGGTTGACTTTATTGCTGGAAGGATTTAAATAAACACAAATCTAACATATCCTGTATGTTATGTGTCCTTTGTGAAGACTTTATAAGCCTTCACCTTGCTTTGGTGATGCTTTGAAGGGATGATTGACACAGACCTGATTATAACTCCCTAAACCTGTGCCCTATCCAGAGTCCATTTTATCTGATGCTATGGCCATTGGACTCCATGCCAGAAGACCTTTTCCTGATGCTCTCACTCATAAGGCAGCATTAAAAGTCTCGTTATAAAAGCCTTCCTTGCAGCAGTCAGCAGACTCTTGGCTTATTGGAGGGACCGTGGCCAGTTTTGCTTTGAAGAGTGCAGTACTCTTACTTTTGATGTAGTGCCAGGTAAGTGCATCTGCTAATTGTCCTTTTTAACCCACTGTAATAACATGGACCAGAGCAGTTTCCTGCAAATGGTCCTGCAAGGCAGCTCCCACGGCATCCGAGGAATCTGTGAGTGAGCAGCAGGGGTTGGGGCTCAGCCTGTAGTTGAAATGGAGTAATTAAAAAGAGCACTTTCTCTGCTGCCCTTCTTCCTTCTACACTTGCCAAAACCATCCTGCCTGGATTAAAATGTGCTCTAGTGTGGCTGGAGAACTGGTGGATGAACTGCTAGGGCATGAAGTGTTGTGCCACTTGCACGATGGCTTTTACTCCTGTTGTTCTCTGCTGAAGTCCAAGTGTTGTCACATAGCAATGGAAGAGCAGTAGCTTTAGGGTGTTTATTAGAGCATCCCCAAGTATCTCAGGCCCCTGAGCAGCCAGGCCTTTAAAACAAGTGAATCTGCATTCGTTGACCATAACACAAGTCGACTGCTAATTGTGCTGCTGTTTTCAGCATAATTCACTGCAGCTTTAATATGTTGACTATCTGCAAAATTTCTCCTTGAATAATTTTACTGCCATATGGGATACTGTAGACCTTGAGCTGCTGGCTCTGCATGTAACCCCTTAAGGAGTCTTGCTCGATGAGTGGTGCACAGCAACCTCCACATCCCTGGGACTAAGCCCATGTTTCTGCTGAGTCTCTGGTGCAATATTTGCCTTGCTAACCCACATCCTGTTATGAGAAGCACTCATGAGTGGTGATGGTCCTGCTGACACAGCCACTGGCTGCAGCACACCAGGGATGTCAGGGCTCTGCATACCCTGGGGCAGAGCACGCAGAACAGCCCATGCTGGTGAATTGAGATTTTAGGGTATAGAGAGGATTTTAGCCTCTGAAGCTGTCAGGTTGGGTGTTTTCATCAGCATTGATTTGAGCTTCTAAAGTAAAACAGTGAAAGAAAAATGACCAGATTAGACTTGCTGCACAGGGAAACCTAAGAAATTCTTCAAACCCTCCTGTCCTTTACTATTTAGCCTTATACAAAACATAACCTCTAGCAGTATATGCTGCAGTTAATATTGTTGACAAGCCAGGATGTCTTTCAGTCCAGATTTCATGTCTTAATTAAATGGAATTTGTTTCAACAAATAATGCTTGTCAAAAGTGGGGCTTTTTTTTTGCCTTAGGACTATTACAAAGATGCCATTAGACATTCTGATAATTAGCCATCTGTGTCTCAGTGTTACAATAGTTCCATGTGAAGACAGAGTAGTCTTTCCCAGGCCAAAATCATAATGCTAAATTAAATACACAGCCATAGCAGGCGAACCTTAAATCTAACACCATAGAGCTGTAGTGCACTGTGCCCAGTCTGGACCTGCAAATTCCCAGCTGCAAATCATAGAATCACAGAATGGACTGGAAGGGACCTTAAAGACCATCTAGCTCCAAATACACTGATATAAACTGGTGCATGTAAACCCACACATGTGTATTATATATATAAATTACCCTCAGCTGCTTGTTTAGGGTGGAGAGGGGCCCTGCCCATCACTTCAGCTGTAATTCATTTGAATTAATGCACCCACAGTTTAAAAAGCCACTGACTGCAGGCTTGCATCCAGTGCAAAAGGGAAGCAGCATTTTGTCATTGGTAGTCCTAACACCCAAGGCTAAACCAGGCAGTGTCAGCATGAGCTGTTGTCATATTTTATTGTAAAAATTGAAGAGAAAAAAAAGCATTTTCTGTACCTATAGAGAGCACTTTGTGTGATTCTATTTTGCCCTTCCTCTTCTATACCACGTTACTGCAAATACACTGGGTGAGTGGTACTATATAACATGTTGAAGTAAATACAAATGTATTTCACATGTGGTGCACTGACACAGTGTTGGTACAAAGCTCTGCTGAAGCTGATGTATTAAGAATACTTTCATATATTTTATAAATAAGGGGAGAAATTCACATGTGCAAGCATTGCAGGAGGAGGTTTTTCCAGGTAAAGTTGATTTTGATTTTTCCCATTGCATGTTTTCCAGTGTATGTGTTCAGTGCTGAAGAATGCTATTAGTCTGCCTTGAGATGAATGAACTTGCCTTTTAGAGAGTGTTAAAGGGTAGGGATGTGCTGTTGACCTGCTGCAGCTGCGTACAGAGGGGACAGTGTACTCTAACAGCAGCAAGTGAATTCACCCATCTATGTAGAGGCTCTTATACCAAGGGGAAAAGAAAACATCACCCCAAGGCCACCTATTGAGGTTCCTGAGGCTTTTCCAGCAGGTCTCATGGGGTTGTTCTGATTTATCTGCTGAATAAGCTTTTGTCTGCAGGATGAGAGCTGGATTGTGGCTTTGGGGATGCTGGGAGAGCACAGAGATGTCTGAGACTGATGAATTCAATGGTGGGGGACACGCAGATGGAAATGCTGTTCAGAGACAAAGGCAGAAAGAAAAAGGGTGAGAAAACACTCAGTTTGGAAAACAGCCCCTGATTCATCAGCATGAGGCCACATCATACATTTATCTTAAGGCTTTGCTTGTGTTATTCAGCTTGAGCTGTGCTATATCTACTCTTTGACTGTGGCTTGTCCCTGAGCTCCCATTGCAGGCTTCAACCCAGAGTGGAGGGCGGGAGAAGGCTCATTGCCATGGCAGGGTGGGAATTTCCCTCAGGATTCCTGGCTCTGTTTCTAGACCTATGCTTCATGGTGGACTTAAAGGACTCATTGAAATCCAGGATGAATAAGGAGTCTACTTAGGCAAACCATAGGCTTGTGTGTCTGACATACAGAGCTGTAGCAAGAGGAAAATATTTATCTATTATAATGCAAATGGGTGCTAAAATGTTGCTCTCTGCTCTTTGTGACTGAGACATAGACAAAAGTGTTTGGATTTTGTTTTCTTCAGCCGCAGCTTTCAAGTTTAATCACGTATTTTCATTGGTTTCGGTGTCCTCAGTGAAGTTCAGGGAAAGAAACAAAAAAGCTCTTAAACTGCAGCATCTTTTACTTGGAGAGAATAATAATTTGTTGGGTTCTTATTCTTGGCCATTTGCTCAGGTATTTGTCTGTGAAGATGTCTGGGAGATCCTGTGCTTGGGAAAGCCTTCAGAAGGGAGGACTCAGTGTGGTTAGTTAGGGCTTTGGCACACTTCTCCAGTCTTGCTGGGGCATGGAACAGGTCTGTGTTTCTTTGGTAGCAATGCAGGGCAGTTTTATGCTTTCTGATCCAGCATTTCCCTGCCCTATTAGTTTGAGAAATATCCAGTACGCACTGTGATTTTTGCCATTGTGGTCAATGTGTGAGGGGAGAAAGGGCAATTCTGCACCAGGATGTTGTCTACAAACATGATCGCATCTTCTCCTCCCATTAAAGAATAAAGGTTGCTGAAGATATGACAATAAAATAAATGAAATAAATCACATCAAGAGTTCTGAGGCTTGAGAAAATGCCTTGATTTAAGAGAATAAAATTTGCTTCAGAAATTATAGAGAAACTGATGTATCTACTGGATTGAAATAATTTTACAGAGAGAAAATACTGAGTACCTTTGGCTATGGGATAAAGATGGCATCCTGCGTGCCAGCGCTTGGATGCCAGTCAGCCAGCTTCAAAGCTGATGTGTTGAATATGGAGCTGACGTTGTGCTGAGCAAGCTTGAGAATGGGAGCAGGGTTGGCTGGCACTTGCTGCCTGTGTCAACATGTGGTGTCCTCCTGGAAGAGTTCAGCTGTGCTTGACACAGCAGGGACTTCTCTTTGCACTAGGATGAGATGTGCTGATGATGTGGATGAGGAGAACAACTGGAAGTTTAGCCATCAGGTGGGATATAGAGCATTATAAGTTAGCCACTTGAAATGAAGGTATGCTGAGAGGGTTACTAATAAGCCAGTAGTTAGCCTCTTTTTGTGGTTCACCAGTATTTTTGACACTATATTTTAAAGTAATTGGCTTGGATTCCATGTAAAATTAAGACTAGAGCCCAATACCACACTCCAAATACAGATTAAGATAATCCATCTGTTGATATTGAGCTGCACGACAGGGTGTTTGTGGCTGATGGTCAGCTTGGGGAAATTCTGCATCCTTAACGCTCAGGGATAGAGGTACAGGAGGTACAGGCCTGCTGGGTACATCTGTGCTGACATGGGTGAGGGTTGGAAGCAGGAAATAATACGGTTTGAAATAACCCAAATTACTAACCAAAGTCTTCTGAGTCTTTTCTAGCTTGGTTGGTCCTGCTTAAAGAAAAGGGAGGTGGGAGTCCAAGATGCTGGCCTGGTCTCCCTGCTGGACCCCAATCAGGTGAGGCATTGCAAGCTCTTAATGCAGAAATGATGCATTTCCCTCTGCAGAAACTTCCCTCTGCTTTGTGGAAGTCAATTAACATCGGGTTTACTGTGGCCTTGAATACAACATTAAAACCTTTCCCACTGCAAATACTCCTTGCAGTAAAACCCCACAAATCTCAGCAGGTAACCCTCCACTCTCAGCTCTGCCATGATTACAGTGGTTGAACTCCCAGCCATCGTTGAACCCTCTTGTAAGTTAAAGAGTGACCAGAAAGTGCATGGCTCTTGGGTTGGGCATCCAATGGCACCACTCGCATGCAACTGTGGGGAGAAACCTTTGCTAATCCAGGCCTTTGAGTTTTATTTCTGGGAATGGCAGTGCTCTGACCTCTGTAAAGTGGGGTGGGCTTCTCGTGTGATTTAGTGCTTATCTTGTTTCCTGGTGGCAGCTGGCTTTCTGCTCTCTGCTGTGCTCACTGCCTTTAGCTGATGGCTTTGGACAAGTGTCAGCACAGACTGCCAAGGGTTAGATACTGAAGTGCTTAATTAAACAAGCCTCTAGGCCATGGCAATTTGCATGGCAGAAGCACCACAGCAGGGCTCTTTTATTCCTCAAAGTTGGTAGTGGTTAAAAAAAACAATGACTTTTTGGTCTTGCTTTTTGTCTTGCAGCTACAATCAGCTGGAAAATGTAAGGCATGATCCCTGTGTTTCCCAAATTTAAGATGAGACATGTAAGAGCCTTGGTCACCTTTGTGTGGGAGCACACATCCACTGGGATGTGCTTTCATGCTTTTTTTCAGGAATTTTCCTTTTTCTTAAGATGAAGGAGCAATAAAATTGCAAGGAAAAAACCCCAAAGGAAATCAGGGCTTCTTCACTAGCCACTCATGTCTGTGTGGACCCAGCATCATGCATCAAGGCACTGAGGGCCCCTAACAGTTCATCACACAGCCCCAGCCTGATGCAGCTCTGTCCTGCTGCTTGGGTAGAAGCTGAGTCAATGCCTTTGCATCTTGGGGGTCATCCTGATTTTTCCCAGCTGTGAGCAGAGGTGAGATTCCCAACCCTTTAATCCTCCGAGCTTTGCTATTTCAATCTTTATTCTTAGAGATCACTGTTAGAAAGAACCAACCCTCTTGTCTGAGGTTATAGAACAGGTCTTTCAGGTATCTTGTTTGTCCTCCAGCAGGTAGGGGCATCACATTCCTGAGCTTGCTGTGCTTGGCTAGGAGTTTGTCCCATCTTTACCACCAAATATCTCTTAAATACACCATCTCTTATAGAAAAGAATCACACAGGGTTTCCTGGTCTCCAGATGGAGAGATTTCCCTGTGTTTTATTTCAGTCTGCTCCAAAAAGTAACAAAAGGGAAAAACCAAGTAAAACCTCTCTTGCTCCAGAGGAACTGGGTAAAGGAGGAGGCTGGGAGGCTGAGGTTCCTCATGCTCCATCATCAGGGTAAAGATGCACTAAGGAGAATGAGGGGTGAAATCCAGAAAGGAATTAAAAGCATTTGGGGAACAGCAGTGGGTGGTACCTGTCATGAAAGCACAGAGATGGCAGCAAAGATGCATGTGAGCAGGGAGGGGAGGCTTGCCCAGCTGGGGATGAGGAGCTCTTAGGAGCAAGTAGAAGCACTAGGAGAGGTGAATACACCATTGATCTCTGCTTTGTCTGACATAACCTAACTGTGTTGTAGGATTTTGGTTGTAATCTTGTACAGAAAGCGGTGCTGGTTGCTTGCCTTGTGGGATGCATTTCCTTAGACCAAGCAGGATTTACCCCCAGGTTTTCTAAGAGAGAAGTTATCTGAGCGTGAGTTGGTGAGTGAGTCCCAGGATATGCAGCAGACAGAAATCCCTGGGGTGCAGTGTCCAAGTCCCAGGGGTTCCATGAAGAGCAACAGCTATACATGTGTGTAACCCTTTGGATGTTCATTTAAAGCCCCAGTGGGGAGGGACAAAGGATGTCTTCAAGAGAGAATTACACAGGCATCATGGCATGCCCAGATCTTTGATGAATAACCAGGTTACTGCACTCACATCAAAGCTCACATTTGCCCCAGCCTCAGTTCCTGCTTTCCTGGTCATTTTGTTGACCTGCTGTCAGGTCAGACAGGGAATTAGCTGTTATCTCCTTACAGAACTGAGATCTTGGCCTTTCCCTCTGTTTTAAGCAGTACCTTGCACACTACTGGGCACTTTAGTAATTAAGACCTAATCATGGTATAAATCAAGGAAATAAGTACTTGTCGACAGGTCATCAGGACTCCTGTGCCTCCCGTGTTTATGGAGGTCAACACAGCCAAACAGTGCAAGTCCTTCAAGGTGGGGAAAGTGTTTTTCAATCGCCTCCACCTTGCCTCACTAATCCTCTTTCACAGGGGTGATGGAGCAGCCCTGCCTGCTCCCCATCTCCCACCCATCCCATGGGCATCCCCACTTCCACCCACAGAAATATTTGGGGACTTCTGTTGATTTTGGTTTGGTAGTGGTAAAAAATAAAGTATTACATGATAAGAATATGTTAATTATTGCCACAGAGTCCAAATTAAGGCACTCGTGAGTTTTTCTCTCCAATTTAAAAGTGGATGGTTTCTAAATAGTCACTGAACTGCGTAAGTAAAGATGTTAACTAAAACTTTCATTCAGAAAGTGAAAATATTGAGGGAAATACTAAGACAAACCAGTATTTCCATTATACTACTGTTTAACCTCGACGGCGAATGGAAAATGCAGCTGATCTTGGGACTAGGGTCAACCAGGGATTATTTTTTCCATTATTCTAGTGCCAGAATACCCAATTGATACAGGAATGTCGTAGGATAATTAAATACTCATTAATTCAACCTAAATTAATTTCAATTAATCACTGTGATTATTAGATAGGAATTGTGAATCAGTGGAGAACACGGGGGGGGAAAGAAACTGCACACAAGGAAACGTAGTCTCTTTTTGACGCGAGTTGAAAGGCAAAAAGGAGTTGAAACAGTTTTTGAGTACATATAAAATTCCTGTGTCGTAATAAACATAAAATCAGAGTAACAAATGTGCAGCACTTTAATGTCAGGTTTGACCGTCATTGGAACTGTTCACAAGTCGTGTGGACAAAGCTAAGTTGTACTTAATTTTCTAAGTATGATATATAACCATTAGGATAATTTAGAAGACACATCACCAGAAACTTGGGCTGAAGAGGGAAGAAAGGGAACATCTTTGGAAGGGCCATGTGGGATTTGTCAAGTGAACGCTATTCCAATATTTGCGACAAACAGGAAGAAGTGAGGTCTGTTACACATCTTTCACAGCCTATAGATAAACCAGCCCCAAGAATATTTACCTGAACAGATATATACAGGGTTTTCTTTTAAATATTCTTAAAAAAGTAATATTTGCTTGATCTATGACACAATGAACGTCTCTACAGGGAAAATTACCATAGGCATAATAAAATAGTCAAGAAGTCATAAAAGATAACACGAGAGCAGTGTCTGGCCTTGGTAAAACACATTTAGGATGACAGCAATGTATGGATACAGCTCTGTTCAAGAAAGGAGTTGTGCATATTTCAAGGTACTTACAAAGCTGGTCTTCTCCTTTCCTTGACATGGGTATGTTTCCTAACTGGATGAGTAGAAAATCATGGACACCATGCATTGCTAAAGGCTATGCCCATCTGTTTTATACGCCTGTGTTGCAATGATGAAATAGTCTCTTCTAACCCCTATGGCTCATAAGTGAAAAGAGATGGAGGTTTCAGCCTGTGGGTGTTGAAGGGCAATTTCAAGGACTCCATGTTCAATGAATTCATAGGATTCAGCTCCCCTTTTTCGTCTGTCTGAACAGATTTTTACATAATCTCTATAGAACCGAAACCGTTTCAATTACTTCAGGTCTACAGCCATGCTAAAATGCTATTCTTTCGGTAAGGTTTAACGTTTAAAGCAAAGATTACCAGTGTTAAGTCTGCACCCTTCCCATTTACAATCCCCTCTGTGTGCACTGTGAAATGGGTGACTTTAAGCATCTGTGGAGGAAAGTAATTGATGTGCCACTACATATCACGGGATGCGTGCAGCAGCTGCTTTCACAGGAACTCTGGTCAATGGGATCATTCACAAAACAAGCTGGGTCTTTCCAAAGGGTGATGGGTGGCTCCCATGGAACAGGTATTTACCTTCAGAGAGAGGTTTCACCCACCTCAAGACCACATCTTCGAAGTGGTACATGGGTTACAACTGCTCTGATGCATCCACTCATGGTGGTAGGGGTGTTCATCTGGTTTGCACTGCCTTGCAAGCCAAGGCTGCTCCTGCCCTGATTACTTCACGGTGATAGATAGATAAAGTTACCAAAATGCACTAGAAAAGTTTTCCTATCTTCCAAATGTGCAACTGGATCCATGTTTTTATGGGAACCCAACTGAAATTTCTCAATGCCAGCTGTTCCATTCGAGGGTAATTCAGCTGGTTTTACATGAAGCTCTTTGCTCATAACTAACACATAATTGACTACAAACAAGTGCAGTATAAACGGGAAGGAAAAAAATCACACAGCAAAATCGTTTCTCAGGATGTCTGAAAAGAAGGAGGCAAATTAAGGCTATGACTAGAAAATGAGTGAGTTTTCTATTGAAAATACGCTCTGTTGTTGTAGCTATTGTTTTATGGAGAACCAAGTGACTTCAGTGCTGCTAAACATTTAATGAGAGAAACAAACAGTTTCTAGGAGTGTTGCTGCCTCCAGTGGGAATAACCATAACTAATTCTCTGCCCCCAAAGAGCAGATTTTGCATATTGTGCCAAGCTGACCACACTCACAAGCTGCTGAAAGACTAATGCTCCTTCTCACCAGTATCTTTTACAAACTCTGACACCCCCCTCAGTGTGTCTGGGCTTTTACTCACACTAATGGCCTGGATACTTCATGCCAGATTTCTTATATACAATCACACAGATATGCATTAGAAGAGGGGGGTGGGACTCGTAACATCGCCTTCAGCAGTACCAAGAGCAAAATTAAGCGCAGAAGAAAGCGAGCTGACAGTTGCTATTTCTGTTATGCCTCCTTCTGAAATCACATCTGTGAATCCTCCCAAAGCCGTCCTGCAGAGAAAACTGATCAGTTCTCATTAAATCACTCTCCCAGGTTTCTGTGGGTTGAAAACTGCTCTCTGATGCTTAGTTTCCCTCATCATCCAAAGGTGAATTTTAACTGCAGTCCTTGCTTCTGTAGTCATTCTGTGCTGGGGTAGGGAATGGACAAGGTATACGGGAAAGGAAACGGATGGCTTGAATATAACATAAAAGCTCCTCAGTATGGAAACTCAAAATGGGATTTGTTCTACAGAATCATTAGGTTTCGTGGCTTATACGATATCTCAGTGGAGATATTATTCGCTTCCCAGCGTTTTTCTCATAACCACAAATCATACCCCCAAATAAAAGACATCCCTTCAAAACCACTTCCTATTAGCAGAGCATACCTTACATTATAAAACTCGCAAGTAGACCAGTGTTGTACCATGAAGCCTATACAGGGTTTTTTTGTTTTTTTCTTATTTTTTTTCCCCCAGTGTAAAAATATACAATGCTACTGCTCAGTTGTTGCAGTGTAAAGGTCCAACCGGTACTTGCCTGCTGAAGGCTCTACTGCTATTGCCCTTCATACCTCCCCAACCCAGACCACTGTGTTACCCCTCCTTATACCTGAAACCTCACAGCGTAACGTATTTTGCCTCCCATTTATGACAAACAATGAATCTTTAGCTGGTGTAATGAGATACTGTCCAAATAAGCCACTGTCTTTCATAATTCTGTTGTAGCTGCTCCAGGGCCAGTCTTTGGATGTGATAGGGTCCTTTAAATTCTTCAGTACATTCATTTTCCCCGTTGACAGCTCTACAAAAAGCACATCTGTTTGCAAATGTGAAGTAGCATATATATAGTACTGGTTGCCTTCAGTGAAAGAGGGTTGAAATGTCAGATCAGATATGTGTATGTCTGTTTGTAAGTCATAAATCAACTTGATTTCCCCGCGGACAGTTAGAGCCTGGACTCTGATCCTGCCGCTGTCTTCATCCGCACTGACCAAATAGCGTCCATCTGGTGAGATGTACGGCGTGCCCGACACGTCGCTGTTGGGGCCGATGACAGCATCAGTGACACTGTCAATGATGAGCTGTGGTGACGCAGCCATCGACCTATTCTTCCTACACTGGACAAAGAAGTAGCCGCCCAGGTGGGTATAAGCCATGGTCTGTGGTATGCAGCTATGGTTTCGGAAGTTGATGGTCTTGATGTAGGTCACAGTTTCCAGGTCAATTTTGTGAACTGCTGACTTCGATTTGTTAAAGATGAAACCAAACCTGAAATAGAAAACATGACACTGAAGTCATCTCTGGAGACACGGTGAGATGCTTGAGAAAAGACGAAAGTCAGCAGAACTGGGAAACCCTATGCTGCTGGTTTTGGAAGCGTGTGCAATAATACTGCCTCTTCTCTGTAACAAATCTCTTGGTTTAGTGCTTCTAGAACATGCTCAAAGGAGGTATATACATTTCAGTTAAAATTAGCAACCTGATCCTGGAAGCTTGAATATCTGCTTGGGTATTTGAATAACATCTTCAAGAGCTGAAATCTTACTGGGAAGATCAATCTACAACAGGAATAATAATCAAGGCTTGTGTGATCTGTAGGCTGCTGTTGACCAGCTTTGTGTGTAATCTGTTTCAGGTCTAGAAAGATGTAATTCAATATATACTCAAGACTTCTTCAATCCCAAAGCAGAAAACTGTTCAAAATAGAGCACATCACTGCCAAGTTGCGGCCAGAGAACAACTTTGAGCTCTATGTATAACCACTGAGAGAAGACCATGTCCAACCTCATCTCTTATATTACAGCACCAGCGGGTAGTTGTGATGTGTGTTTGCTTCCCATGGTGGTTGGGAACCAGTGACAAGGCTGAAGTGCAGGGCAGACTGTGTGAAACCCCATCCTGCCAGCACAGGAAGAATGTAAAACACTTCTCAAGGAACATAACCAGGGTGCACTGAGGACAAGGGGTCTTTGTTTTCTGTCTCAAGAGAGGGCAGATAACAGTGAACACGGAATAAATGTTCTGTAAAAGATATATGCTGCAGCATGCCTGACCTTTGCTGAAGACAAGAAAAGGTCAAGAATAGCCAAGAAAGGTTTGTGCTTAATTTGCTAGGGAGCCCACAGAAACAGCCTGCTTGTGTTCACCTGGATTCACAGGTCACTGATACTGACTTACCCAAACTAATTTTACATCCAGTATCTTTTCATCCATTCAATGCAGACAGAAGGAAATGAAGTGAGTGCTCAGGTTTGTACCTCTTCCCCTAAAGATGTAAAGTTGCTTTGGGAAATATGGAGAACAATGTCCTTGTGTGCAGATAATACACATTTTGCTTAAATCACTGCGTTTATTTTGTTATTCTTAATCCATCTGTCAAGGAGACACTCTGCAGTGATTTCACTTCTAAAGAACGAGCCACTCTAGTGTATGATCCCATGAAAACCACTGGGCTGAGCCTTTCATTTTCCCATTACATTCACATCCATTAGAGAGACTTCAGCAATATCTGCAGTGGAGACTCGCAGCGCACTGTGTGTGGGGAAATTGGATATGACACTTGTATTTCTCCTGGATGAATGCATTTTAAGTACACTTTAAAAAATGCTTTCCCTTACAGCACTTTTTTCCCCCCCCAGGCCTTCCTTAATACTTGGCCAAATGCCTGAAGTTAAAAAATGGTTCTTATCATAAACTTTAAAGAAGTGGGGCAGAATGTGTTTTACAAGCACACAGCTGCAGAAGAGGTGCAGCGCTTGCCTGCAATCTGTGATCTGAAAACCTTGCCCTTGGAGAGGTTTTAATAGACAACAATCCACCCTGGGAACCAATAAAACCGGATACATTCCTAGATATCCATCTGAAATAACAGGCAGCTGTAATACACATGCAGCAATATTTGCATACAAACATTTTTTGGCTTGCAGAAGAGATTGTTTAAATGTTCACCTGCCTGGGAAATGCTGGGATTGCCACTGATTGTTTCTGAGTGGAGAATTTAGAACATAATCTCAGCCAGTCTCATTAGACTGTGAGCAATTATTGTTCAGTGCTGAGGGTAAGAGAACGGACAAAGATCGGGCCTTGAACAAATGCAATAGGAAATTAGGCTGAGCATTCTCTGCTTTGTACGTGGAAAACCATAAACAATTATCTACACGTAGCATTTCTTATAGAAGATTGTCTGTATACAGTCGATTAATCACACCGAAGCAAAAGGACAATGAAACAAAATAAATAGTGTAATTATTCCACCTTCCTGTCTTTGAACCCAGACTACACCTTCTCATCTCAGGCTTTAGCATTCAGCAGAGTCATCTACCTTCTGGCACTACTGTTAGTCATAAGGATATTTTGAAAGCAAAGTGGAGAAACGAGGTAGGGAGAAATCGAGAGTGACAGCCATGAAGTCTGTCTCATTAGGTTGTGTTTCAGGAAGCAAAGTTATTTATTTTGGATCAGATTCAACACACTATCATTCAAGTGTGACCCCCCTGTCCTCGGTGTTCACTGCAGGGAACCTAAGATGAAGGTAAGGAGTTACATTATCAGGTTTTGAGTGTTTAGCTTAGTTAAACTACATTGGGGACAGAAGATGGTTAAAGAGTTGTTATGTTGTAACATGGTAAGTACAGTATAAATTGCTTTGCAGTTATCATCAGTTTTGATAACGTTAATGGGAGGCTTCTTGTGCCTGCTGGGAAGCAGCCAGTATTAGTCCAAGTTATTAGTATGTTAGTTACACACTGTCATTAACCACTACACCACATTAACATTCATAACTGATGGTTCATAGAGGTGGGCTTTTTAATATGCAGTGCATATTATTTTTCTCCTCAAACCATACACAGAGATCCAGTATTTGAACAAGCTGGAAACACGTGGAAGAACCATGCTTTATGCTTCAGGCAGAATAAACCTTTACCATTTCAGGCAATGAATCTTTGACACAGGTTTATTATGCCCAGATCCATAAAGCAGTTTTGAGTCAGGAAAGGCAACTTTCTGGCCATCAAACTCCCAGCACAACCAAGCAGGGCAGCGTGTGATACTCTGCATGGCTGACCAAGCTGAGGTTTGAATGCCTGGGCATGTTCTAAGGAAGTGCAGGTTTGTTTCTTGCTGTTTCATTGATGCACTGAATAACTATTAGTAATTTGCTCAATCAATAAGAGTAGTTAGCTTGATCATGAATTCATTCATTCACGTTTGTAAAGTGCTATAGGATTACTAGAAGGATGCCCACTAGAAGAGAGCACCATGGTCACTGTTGCTATTCATTCAGATAATTTCTTACCTAACGTGATTAATAATAAGATTTGTAGGTGGTATAAAAAAATCATCAACTCCTTCAAATGGCGTGCGGATAACATGCTGCTCCTCCCCTGCGCTTGCCTCTGGTATTACCTACAACAAACACACACAAGGTTGAGCACAGGAAAAGCAGCAAGTAAGGTAGAAAGGTAAATACAGATTCCACAGTCATACATGGTACCGAGTGGCTTTTCCCAGGGAGGTAGTAGACTCAAATTGATTAATGACTTCAAAATACTGCTTGGTGTAGCTGTCTTGAAAAAGGTGTGCTAATAAATAGTATTTGAGGCTTGACATTTATAAGGTAAGTACACAGCGTGACTTTCATAAGATGTTTGTACCTCGAGGAAGAGCAGTCGTGCGGGAGCTGAAGTAGTATGACAACATTAAGACCACATTTATTCCTCACTGTCTAAAATAAACATTTATTTCATGGTCAAATTTATTAATCTCACTTATATGCACAGTGATAATTTACCAGCTTGAAGGATCAAACACCAACTCACAGCAGTTAGTTATCACTTTGAAGGAGAACTGTTCATCCATGTATTGTACCATATAGAATTCAGGAAGAGGCAGTGAGAGGCCCTTTGGCTGTCCCCTCTCCATGCTGTCCAGCACCCACCTCCATGGCCCTGGGAACTCAGCTCCTCCTCCATCACCCCAGAGAAAGAGATGTAGAAGTTCTCAATAGTTAAAATGTCAAATACTCAAATTGTTTACTCAGTTCCAGATTACATTAGTCCATTCATTAGGAACTTCTGCTTCTCTAATGAGCAACAGGGGTTGCTTTGAATTTATAGCTACATAATTCATTAAGGAAGTGTTAAATCCCTACAAGGTTTAGTTCAGACAGCTGTTCTGGTCGTGCCATTTAGATTTCTTCCAATTAGACTGCTCAAGAAAGATGCCCTCTCTTGCACAGGGCTTTCACAAGGCCAGACATTTGCTTCCCACAAGCCAGTAATGGCTAAACAACAGCATCCCATTAGTCGGCTGCATGGGCTGTTTGATAAATCCCTGACTTCCAAAGGAGGAGTGGGAATTTAGATCAACCTCAGCAGAACCATCTTTGTTAAAAGAAGATGTTTTACTGCATGTCTGCAACTAACCACTGCAGGTTTTAAGAATGAACTTTGCCAGATTAGTCACTGGCCACCTTTTGGGAAAGAAGGCTGTTTGAAACAAGGAGAGATCTGCTGCTGCTGATGTTAATCTCGCTGCCTACGTAAGTAACTGCACTTCATAAACATAACAGAACGGACTATGTTAGAGCTGGAGCCTTATAACAAGTTTCCAACTGTGCAGGTGGTGTGCTCTTCTTAATAATCACATGCTTGTGCCATGTCTCCTTTAATTACAGAAACCTCTCACAGCTGGGTGGAAGAAATTAAGTCAGAGAGGGTAAAGAGAGCCAATTTTATCTCCTTATACCCTGTACAGGAGCCTGCTCATCCCCAGGTGAGACAAGCTGGAGCACTGCCTCGGAAACCTTCATTTATTTGTCCCTATTCTGGTTTTGGTGTCTTTTCCTGAAAATGCCCATGTTTTGTTGCTAGTCTATTCTTTGCTAGGAGAAGTCTGCAGGCTGCAGCCATTATCACAGATGAAGCATGTGGCTGGTGGGGATGGTTTGTCCCACCTTCACAGAGCAGCATCCCCACAAAGAACATGGACTCCAGATTTATAGGTTTTCAGGTCAGAAAGGACAGCCAACCTTTCTCTGCTGCTGGGGAATGTTTGAATGTAGACTTACAAGCAAATGCTTCTGGTAGAAGGAGTATCCACATGACACCAGTATTCCCAGGAATCAAGTGCCAAAAAATAACTGCTAGAGCAGGGTATGTCTAGCTGGATCAAATCAGCTCTGTCATATGACATATAGCAGCAGCAAAATGCCCAATTAGATGCCTACACTTAATGTTTCTGTACCATCAACAGAAGAATGAATCCTCCAGGGCAATCCAGAAATAGAAGTTCATTTAGTTGTCCAAACCTATGTGCATTACTGTGCCCCAATATCACTGTGGGTCTGATGGTGCTGAGCATGAAGGAGCTCCCGGGACCCCACTGGCATCCTCCTTGGGCCTTGGAGCATGGCAGGCTTACACTGCTCGCAGTCAGCTGCCAGCCCTTGCTGCACAACTTTATAGCACTTGGCTCTGTCAGCAGCCTTAAAACAAAACAGACCTTGGCAACAAAGCGGTCCTGCTGCCAGCCTACAGCACAGTCATTGCTCAAAACCAAATTAAACAGCAGGAAAAATACGGGAGGATGGACGGAGGAGGGATGAATAAAACACACTAGATATGCAAATGAAAGAGCAGCTTTATATCCAGACCATTAAATGCTGTTAATTACCTGCAACCAACCAGGCACCAGCTTGCTATCAATGATGCCAAGCCAAGCAAGGGCAAAGGCTCAGGTGCATAAGGACTCACCTGCAGCGTTGGTGAGGACTTCCGCATGTCACCCCAGCTAAGCACCCACACTTGGTCGTGGGACTTGTCATAATGTAATTTGGTTGGTAATGGGTCAACATCCAAGGACTTAAAAAAACAGAGACAGGTATTTACACAGTGATCCAAATGCACATCACAAATGTTATACTGGTTTACTGCAGACATTCCCATGCACCACTGTTACACCCATTGTGCAGCTTCACCTTCAGATCAATTGAGAGATCAGCAGCAGAACCAGCAGTAGAGAAATCTGGCTGCTTGGTGCTGTTTCCTAGCTAGACATCATTCCATCTTATGCTCTTACTTGTAGCCAGTAGATCAGGGACCAATTTCTGCTTGAGTTATACCCACACCAGTTCATTCTTCCCACCCTGCTTATAACTGAGGTCAGGCAGCGGCTCAGTGAGCGTGAGCCAGAAATTCATCCTAGTGCTATATTACCACACTAGCTGCAAGCCTGGCTGCAGATGCACCCCTGGGACTATGATATCCAACCCATAAAGGAGTTTCTTTCCTGCCAGCAAGTTTACAGAACAGAAATGAAACAGTGTGACCCCATGGGTGAAAGCAACACAGGCCCAAGCGGTGTCAGCAGCTCCACTGGGCAAAGATCAACTTTTTTGTCCCATATCAAGTCTTTTGCCACCAGTGAGTAAAGGCTTCCCCTTGTAAGTACCTGTATGGCTTTCTGAGTCTGGATATCAATTATCATTACTCTATTGAGCTTAGGCTGCGTCGCATAAATGTACTTGTCTCTGACATTGACTGCTGAAGCCCAGAGGCAGGACTGAGTGCCTTCACCTTCCACTTTAGGGCAGATCTCTTCCTGAGGGGGAAGAAAGAAGAGGAGAAAAGGTTTAATTTCTACAAGTTCAGGGTCTGGAGCAGCAAGAAGCTTAGCCTTGAGAACCATAAGGAAAAAATCCCTGGGGATTCCATTAGGATGATATTTATCCCCTTTTTTTCCCTTAAGAAACATGAAATAATTATTTTATCAGATACCACACTGCAGCCTGGCTCTACCCAGTAACATTAAATAGCTGGACCTCCTGCAAACTCACACTGAATTTAAATAACCACAGTGTCTATATGGATCTATCTTTGAAGTACAGTGTGGTTCATCGAGACTTGCAACGCTGTCAGGATTTATTAGCAATAGAAATATCACTCTGTGCTTTGAAAACACAGTGATTTACATTAACTGAATCACAGCTTTATGTTTTTCATCAAGTCATCATTTTCAGTCCAGAGCAGTGTGCTCTGAGATGCTGGTGCTCAGGGAAACAGTGGCAAAACAAGCAGAGTTCTACAGTCTATTGCTCCACCACAGAAACTTCCCCTGTTCAAAAGGAACCAAATCTTGCTGCTTTGGACCAAATCCTGGTCACAGCTGCCTGATACCATTATTTTGTCTCTGATCCTCACTGAGCCCTGTACAAAACTGGTATTAGCTTTAGTAGGAGCTCACTGGTACCCTAAGTTGGAAGAGTCACACATAATTTCACCAACAAACCTCTGTGTTGTTGGCTGCTCTTTGTCGCTCTCCCTTCTGTTGAGCTGCTTTATTGGAAAGAGCATTTGTGTGGGAGCGGGCTGTGGTGTAGAAACAAGGGTAAAATGAAATGAACACATATATACTTCAGTGAGCAAAAGTGTTGGGTTTAAAACTCGTCAATACAACAGCTCGGTCACTTTAAATAATGGCACAACCTCCCTAAAGGGGAAGCAGTTAGAGCAGCAGAGCTTGCTCAGGGAAAGAGGAGGTACAAGACAACACAACACAAACACCACATCTGTATCAGAGTGATGGTTATGGATGAAGACTTCACCCCTAAGCAGCACAGCTCTGTTGGTTTAGGTACGTTGGTGAGACTGGTTGAAGATACAAGACTCAACAGCTTGGCTGCATCTTCCTTTCCTACGCTACTGCAAGTGAAAAGATGCTACAAAAGCCCAGCCCTCAGCCTCCAGCAGCCACACACAGAGCCAAGCACCCAACAGCCTCCAAACTGCCCTCCTCATCCTCAGCTCTGCTCTGGGGCTTAGGCTCTCACAAGACACCATCCACCCAGAGCAAGGGGAGCAGGGAAACGGCACCACTTTCTCCTGCAGTGCTCAGCTGCTCTACCTGCTTTTGTGCCCTCTAGCAGCAAATGAAGAAACCTTTGGTGTAGAAGCCCTCCTGAAGCTGCAGGCTGATGTCAGTGTCTATGTGACAAACACTCAAGATACTAAAAGGGAAAAAGGAGGAGAGAAAAAAGGCCAATCCTCCCTGTATCAAGGGAAAGGGCCCTATGATATCGGTAGGAAACCCTTAGAGGTCTCTCTGAGAGGCAGCCAAGTAATGACATTAAAAATCCCTTTCATGCCCACCACTGTGCTGACATTATTTCCTTAAGTGCCCTCTTTCCTTTGTTCTTTCCAAGCTCTTTCTCCAGAACCACCCCTTCAATATTTACAGCTCTTTGGGAAAAAAGAAACACAAGATCTCTGTCTCTGAGTAGCAACAGCTCAAGTGTGGCTTCCTGATACTAAGTCAGTCCTGGGGTGAGCATCAGTCTGGATTTCTACTAAGGTATATTAAAATCCAGTGGGAAAAAAACCCCAACAGTATCAACCACAACCTTATGGGTATCTAAAAAGTACTGAATGCAGACTCATGAGAAGATCCTGACCCATGGCACCAGAGCCTGACCCAGCCTTTGGAGCTCATGATAGTGATTCTCCCCTTTCATTCCTCACAAAACTAACTGCAAGGCCGAGCCCTTTTCCTCAGGAGGTAGCCACATTCTCAGCTTCTCCTTTTAAAAAGCCCCACTAAATAAAGGAGGGACTAAAAAAAGCATTTCTGGATGTATTTCTGCACCTGTGTTTTCTGAGAATTCATAGATCCATGAGCATACACATGGTGTGTTACCACACAGGAGTACATAACAGAGGTCGCTGAGAACACTGCTTTCACAGCACTCCAGGCACATGTTATCCCCCTTGTCATGTTGAGCTCCACTGTGGACAAGGCTGTGCTTGACATTCACTGACACCTGAACACATTCCCCTTGTGATATCCTACAGCAGGGGTGGGTGAACCCAGTGCTGTCAGGAAATGCTGGACAGTAAATGAGGATGGCACAGGTCTGCAGTTCAGCTGCAGTAGATGCAGAGGACCAGCACGACACAAGCATCTTCTGAGCATCCTGACCCACCTCCCTGCTGTGGTTTAATCTGGGAAACTACTTCTAAAGAGCAGAAAGTGGCCAGCTCCTTTGCCTATCAGTAAAAGGGGCCAGTGAGTGATGTGAACATCTCACTGCTACTGACTTTTGTACTTTCTCTAACAGCCCAGTTACAACTTTTGGGCATGGATATGCAAACAGGCTCAAACAGGCCAAGTGAAAGTCTTCGCCTACATTTTGACACGGTAACTAGTCAAATTCTCTGCAGTGTGTCAGTAATCCTCAGTGTCAGTCTTATAACTTATGTGGTTCCCTTAATTTTCAAGAGGAGGAGATGATACACCTCAGGGATGCCACATGAAGCCCACCAAGCTCTAACATCTCTGTGTCCTTTAGCAACAACAACCTTTGAAGAGATTAAGAGCTGTCACAGCTGTAGCTAGTGGGTTTAGGACTTACATAACTTGTGAAAATCCTCTCTTCGGGCCTGATGTGCCTCCGGATTTCACATTCGTTTGGCTGAAGGACTGTGATCCCATCATCAGAAAAGACATAGAACATATTCCCAACACTCAGGCCTTGAAGGGGGATAAAGGAAAAGAAGCAGGAATGTTTTTGGTATGCATCCATAGCTGTCAGGACTTCTTTAAGAACTCTCCCTCCTCCCCCAACAAACAGAATCTGCCTCACATAAAGGTTGGTTGTTTGGATGCAGTCAGTGCATTCACAAAATCAAATTCCATGTCACAACAAGGGCTTCAAGAAGAAGTGAAGAGGTACAGACACATTCAAAAATGCCTTGCCTTGGTGGCGGTGGTTGTACACAAATAACTATGCCCAGGTCTTGTGCATATATAGCAAAGCCAGATTTGATAACAAGAAGCCCCTGCATTGCATCGTTCACTCCCTCAGGTTATGACTATGGTTTTTCTATGATTTCAATAAAACCAGCTTGCTTATAATTTGAGAACTGAAGGAGAAGCTTCAGCTAAAACTAACCTGAAGGTTATCCTGTTACAGGTAACTTGACTTCTTGTACCTGTGATGTAAAATGGAAGTGCTTCATAGCTGAAAAGATCTGTATTTCCCTGTCTTCTGAAGCTACCTGAATGAACTAACTATAGCCACCAAAACAAACTCATTTTTGAAATCTTGCAAACTGTAATTCACAAATGTGGAGTAGTTCAGCATCGCAACAGCACTCATTTATCCAACTGGGGCATTCCAGGAGATTGGGAAAACTGGCTGGCTGTCATTGCTCCGCTGTTAGGAGGCTGTATTTTGTCATTTCTGCCATGCAGAAATGCCTTAAACCACTGATAATGTAGTTGTTCTCCAGCTACATGCAATTGCAGCAATGAGCACCTCTAAGAAATGTTCAGGATCTTTTCAAACAGTCTAGCTGGAAAGATCCAAGAGTCATTTCATCTTTTTCACCACCACTAAGTGTCTGCCATGACCACTGTCACCCCTGTAACACTGATAGTGTACTTATCTGCTAATGATACAGTGATGTGATCATTTGTAATTTCTAATTAATTACATTTTACCCATGGAGAAATAAGGCCCTGGTTCTACAGGTCTGAATAATGTTCAGCCTTACAAGTCCCTTGGCTGCTCCAGTGATGGCAGCTCCAGACACTGCTCACATCTACAGTTTCCCATATCTCTTAAGTGTTTGCAGGACTGAGGTCTCAATCATCATCAAAACTCCACTATAACAACATGTATAATTTGGACAAATGCATTTTGGGGAAATTTGATAAACTCTGTAGTATTTAGAAAGGGCAGAAGGAGTTTTTTTTGGTGCTAAAACCCCCTCTTTTTGTGCCAAATATGGGGCTTCAGAGTACAACGCCTCAGCACATGGTGTTTGCTGTACTGACAATGTCCAAGCTGAGTCTCACTAAACCATACCACAGAAATACCCCAGTTAGGGCATTAGGCAGGTACAGGAGCCACGATCCTTAAATGTGATGCCACAGTGAGGGATCATGCATGTAGGAAAAGAGGTACTGAACTTCCATCAAAACTAAGTTATCTTTATGGACTAAGGGCTCCCTTTGCCCAAGTATGTTGTTAAAACATTTCATTCGGGCGCTTTGGACCAAAATCTGCGCTCACAGCACGGACACAACTCCCACCTCCTTCAGTGGGACTTGAGTGAACACATCAGAGGGCAGAGTTTGACCCTGGCTGGAATGAGTGCACATATTGCCATGAGTAAAGGATTTTAATCCTAGAAAGTGGAAACAGGCAGGCAACAAATTATGACTGTTGTGAAGATGCTCATTATTATTTTCATGCACGATAGTAGCGTGATTTCATCTGATGAGCCTGTGACAATGAGGGTGTGTTTCAGAACTAGGGCTATAATTAGTCACAGAAATACTTTGATAATAATTTTATCCCATTATATTCAGAGTTAGTGACTTGGCAAGTCCCACACTTTATTTTACAGTAAAATGAGTGCAAGTTTTAATATTGACTGGCTTAAAATATAATCCAAATAGCATCCAGGTACTCTCTTTCAATAAGAGTTTACCAAATGCTTTTTTTAGAGAGAAATCCTCACACTGATTTTCAGACAAAGCAGTTTTCTCATTAGACAAACTATGTGTTTTATTGTGACTTATGAACTATTTGCCAAGTCTTGACTGGGGTACATCTCTAAACAACCTCAGGGACATTGGTAAAACGGACTCTGCTCTCGATTTTACTGCTGCAGCTCCTGGGTTTGGGGAATTATTTCAGTACAGAGGTGGGCAATGGGGAATTTTGCAGAGCTCTGTTATTTATAGGAGTGAGGCAGGTACCAGATTGGAAACTGGGGGAGTGATGAGAAACGTTTTTCTTCCCTTTTTTAATTGAAGACATTTCAGGTTGGATGACACAACTAGCTCCAGAACTAAAGGCTTTATAAAAGGCAGCATACCTCATCTGTGTAACAAAACTCATCATGTAACAAAACCCCCATTAAGAACAGGGACAGTTTCCTAACCATAACAATTCTTATTTGAACCATTCTAGATGAAGGTGATTCTAACATCTTTATTTCAAGCACTTCAGGAGGACACCTGATGACAACCAGAGTTGAATACAGCCTCCAACTGAGTGTACTTTTGTATTTCCCTACTTTGAGATCAAAGGGCAAATTTGTCACTGTGGAATAATCTCCTCTGACCTCATACTTGAATAATTTGCCTCAATTTAACCTGAATGCTTGGAAGTATTTTAGAACTCAAATTTGGTTACAAAAAGGCTTTCGGCTTTTAAAGTAGATACATTCCTGTACTGATGATTGCCTGCTGGCTCAGTATGCTCCCTTTACCCAGGTATAAAGCAAGCAACACTCGCTGCAGACATGAACACTGACATGAAATAAATCTCTGCCTCACATTTGGGCTACTTGTAGCTTTCTCTGCACAAAATTAAAGTCTCATTTGTACACTGAGTAAATATTGCACGTGCTTCCAGTTCCCTGTTTAACCGGCTGGTCATGCTATGTGCACTCATGTTTTGAGGTCTGACCTGTGCGTGGTCTGTGAAAGCTTTTCAGGACAGACTGATAGACTGAATTTTGTTAATTACTTGTGTTAATTTACTTGTTACTTTGACTTGCAGCAACAGCTTGTCTTACACAACATTCTGCCTAGGTATTTCCCCAATAGCTTTAGTTACTACAGACCTTGTGGGTACAAGGGTGTGATCATTTCAAAGGAGCTCAAGTCTACTAATCCATTTGTTAATATTGCTACTCATACATAAGTTTTTATTTTAATGGAATTAAAAGAATACATTAAAATGTAAAGCCAAAAATACCATTCCTCTCTTCCAGCTTTTTCTGTGCCAAGGTTTCACATGCTAAAGGACATGCGATGGATTCTTTGTCTAGAATGAATGCGCCGATCAACTACTATAGAACAACACAGACAGGGGAATAAACTTGCTTTAAAAGTACTGAATTGTTTAGGAACATCAATAGTAAATCTGCTTTTACTGCCCATGTTTTCCCTGTACATTGCTCATACTTGAATTTGCAATGTTGATAAGCAGCAAGTTCATCCTGTTTAGCAGAATTATAAGTAAGACTTTCTGCAACCAACTTCTTAGTTGGTTCTTTAAATATTACTGCTACATCTGGTAGGGTTATCCAACTACTTTATGAAGGAGCATAAGGGATGCAGTATATAAACAGCCATGTAGCATCTTGCAGATGATGCTGGACTGATTAGATGTAGAGATTTCACTTCCAAGCAGAAGGGAAATAGCAATTCTTAGTGCCCATAACGCCATTTACAGCAACATCAGCAGTAAAGAGATACTCCTCACTGCCGTGCATCAGCCACTTGTAGGTGGCATATTTGGGAATAAGTGCTGGAGAGCTATCTTAGGCTGCTGTGCCACATCTCATGACCTCCAGCCTGCTGCATCTACTGCAGGAATGTGTCTGCAGGAGGCAGCGGGACAGCAGGTATGAATGGGGTGTTTGCATACCTGGCCAAGGTTGCACTGGTCACTAAGGGCTGGCATTTCTCTTCTGCCCCTACAATCCTTTGGGTCAAGCCACAGCAACACAGAAAGCTCCAAGCCAAGGGCATGAAGCCCAGCTGTCATTTTGGGTACCTGGAGGCACTGCGTATGAAAGGGTCTTTGCACCTTCCAAAGGCACGGTGAGTGGGGAGCCCTTCTTGGAGGAACACCAGGAGGGAGAGGTGTTTGCAGGGGGCATGGTCAAGAGCAGTTTGTAAGCGCACAGGGGCCTTCCCCACAAAGCTGGAAGGACACCAAGCTCCCAACTTCCTCATATGCAACTGGCAGATGCAAGAGCTGGCTTATGCTTGGACTTCAACCCAAGAACCTTCCTCTGGTGAGGAACACACAGCCTCAAGGAGCCAGAGGCTGCGCTGTCTATCAAGGCACTTACAGAGGTGCTTGAGAGCTCCTTGGGCCTCTGCACAATGCATCTTACTGTGTGTTTTGGACATTATGACAGCACAAGTGTGCACAAAATCAAATACATTTTCATTTCAAGTGCCTCCAAAGTATCTTTGAGTCAATCAGCTGGTTAGGATGGAGTTTTCTTCTCTAATTTGGCTTCCAAGACACACAGATGTTGACCTTGTGCAGGGCACGCTGTAAATCTGATCCAACTAGAGATCTTAACTGCCAATTAAAACAGGGAGAAGTGGGGCAACCTTTACTCTGCATCGATTTAAAGGATAGAAGGAAGCAAAACCTGTTGTGGGTTTCTTTTTTAATGCCTAACAGTCAAGAACACAATTTTTGTTGCTTGCCTAGTAAACATCAATACACGCTACTGAGGAGGAAGAACTTGAATTGCTTGCTTAAAACGCAGTCTACTGGATTTATGTCCTACTTGTTCAATTATGGTAATTTGGGAGCACTTCTGACACTCGTGCAATTGTTAATGCAGCTTGAGAATCTTCAGGCTACTCACATTTGTGGCAGTTTATATAAAATTTCCAGTTTTACATGTTTTATGGTCATCTATTATTTCTTAGTGGGAAAGTATCAGAAGGTACGATTTATATTACGAGAGCGATATCTCTTCTCTTGAATAGTTTAGCTTTAAAATGTCTGGCCTGTACTTAATCTGGTAACTGTGAAAGCTGATAGAGTTAGCAGCAAGTCAGTGGAGAATGGCCCATCATGGAATTATTAAAGCAGACAAGCACATTATCACTACGACAAAAGAACTTTACTGCAGTACCTTCCTCTCGCCACAGTATGTTTGCAACTGCAGCATCAGAAAATTGGGGAAGCCAGAAAATAATCAGGAACAGAAAAAAAAACAAAACAACAAAACAGTGTCAAAATTGTCATTGTAGCAAGAAACGGAATTAACACTCATGTTTACATGAACTGCTTCATTCGTGAACCCTTTGCAACATTCATTCCAATAATACCAGGAAAGAGGGAGAGCTCGAAATACATTCGCTCCTTCCAGAGACAACTTTGAACCTTTGACATGGGAAAACCGCTCCCTGAAATGAAGCCAACTTTAGCCTGTACATAGATCTTACTGAAGAGAAGGTGTTACCTTCAAATATAACGTACCCATATAGTACAAGCTCTAGTTTTCTGTACAGGTTCAATAAGGAAACATCACACCTTTCAGAAGCCTGAGACTGGCAGTTAAGGCAGCTACACACTGTGCTGCATTTCTTTGTGGAATTTCATGCAAGTACGTTCTGTTTTAGGATTCAAATACTCTTTGAAAGTACATCTGCATTTGAATTTCTGTTTTAGATAGACCCAATTATTTCTCAACATACTGCAATTTCCCTTGCTCAAGTATTCAAGGGAAAACGAGCAATATTAACAAGAGTACATAAATCTATTTAATGAGGAATAGAATATATTTTCCAGAGACTCGCCATGAGAGCACATATTTATGGCTAACTTTGTTTTCAATTCTTGCTCTACATTAACAGCCAGAAAAGTAGCAAAAATCCCATTTGCACCTAACCTTTTAGTACCCCATAAACCCAAGCAATCTCCCAAGTAGTTAAGAGAGCAGAATTAGAAAGAATCAGGCCTCTGGGAGCTTTTCCACTGGGGCAACTAATCACCTCCTCCATTAATTGTGTTTCGGGGACAGTGCAGTCAAGATAACATTGCCACACTCCTACGGGACACATGCAGCTCAGGGCGGGTGAGGGAATATTTGTCTTGGAAGTGGAAGATAATTTCACACCGAGGGAAGCCTATTTTGCTGGTTTGTGACGTAAATGCAGGGAAAATCAATAATGCAATCAGAACATTTTCCAAGCATCTAAATATTTGAGAACTTCACCTCGGAATTGGCTATAACAGAAGTCTTGTGCAGAAATCAAAGAAGTTTGTTTTCTGAAACCACCTGTAATTAGACATAATACTAGCTTTGGGATTCTCTGATACCTAAAACTACTGCAAATCTGTTACTTTATTAAAGATGTTACCTGTAACATATCCATACTTTTTTGGCACATAAAAGGCACCATAAACCTGGATGAGGAGATTTTACCTTCCCTGTGGATTCCTTCCTAAACCAGTATACCATCATCTCATCAAAGCACAGACAAACCTGCCACTACCTTACGAGTAAGAGTCCAACTTACTGCATGCAGTGGACTGAAGCATTACATTGCATGTATACCATTACATTTACATAGTCTTTAAAGAAATAAATCCATGGAAAGTGAAGCTTACGGGTCTTTCTTGCCGAATCTTCTATGAAAAGTGATGATATGTCCTCGTCCACTCCCACCTCGTTTTTAGCAATGCAGGTATAGGCACCAGTGTCTTCATATCGAACGCTACTGATATGAAGTTCACTCCCGTTTGCTGTAAGAAAGACACCCATAAACTGTGTTCCTCGCTGCTGCTAATTGCTTTTCCTGCTCTTAATTGCCTTCCATTGCCTGGCAACAACAGGGTGGCTTCACCACATGTTTCCCTGTACATAACTAGAGGTATTTTGGGGATTCTCATCACAGTTGATGTTTTGCTTCTTTCCATTAGCACATACACGCTCTGTGCCAGGAATGAACACAGAAGAATCCCAAGTGCAAACGATAAATTGCATTTCATTTATTTCTTCTTGTTAAAAAAGAAAAAAGGCTTTGGCTTCAGTGGAGAAAAATTAAATTGAGTTTTGCAAACTGCTTTTCATCAGATCACCAAAAACTTGGGCCTGGGAGGGGTTTCTCCACTCCTACCATTTTGCTTTCTGGAGTGGGACCATTGCCTAAGACCTTATTTTAAGACACTGCACCCAGCCATGCAGGGAGATCTGTGTTGCCAACACTGGCTGAGAGCTGCAACACAACACAGCCAGACTGGGGGGGATGTAGGGAGGCTTTCAACATGCTTACACAGAGTAAGTATTTTTGCCTTTTGCTGCATCTGTTGCAGCCTCATTTGAACAAGGACCTATAGGAGTCCAGAGTCCAATTCCCTCTGCAGAAGTGGGTGTAAGGAGCCAAGTGAACCACAGCCCAGTTATCAGCTGACTTGCATCCAATGCAAATAAACCTGAATAAAGAATTTAATGCATTCCTCCTCTGCTTTGCACAGCTCTGCACAAGAGGCGAGGCAGTGGAGAACCAAGCATATGGCTGTTTAACAGAACACCATTACCACCCCTATCAATCAATACTGTGGTTCCCGAGAAATCCACAGGAGAAAAAGATGAAAAGGAAGAACAGGGGTTTTGTAACACAATTTCCAACAACCATGGCTTAGGGAGAGTGCAGGAACTTCTGGTTTAAAGTGCAAAATAATCCTCCTTAATCCCTGTCTACAATGCTTTAATTAATCAGAATTCTGTTCTTACCTAGAAGCATTAGTTGTTTGGATAGTTTTGGCATGATATCAATGCCGTTCTTTAGCCAGGTAATTCGGGGATTAGGGATGCCTTCGGCGTGACATCTGAGGCTCGCCGACACGCCAGGCTCCTGCGCCTGCGTTTCCGGGTACACGCGAATCACTGGTGGCACTGTGGGAAACAAGGAATTGGACAATTGAAACTCACCTTCCAGGGCCATTCCTTGTCAGTGGCTTCAGAGAGGAAAAGGTCTGATCCAAGCACCAGGAGATAAGCAACATCCTGGTACAGAAATGATTCTTCTATAGCTCAACTTTGGGGGCAGAAAATAGGAAACAATAAACTAATAAACCAATGCCAGGGAGCAACCTCGATATCCAGTTTTGTATTTAGACCGTTCTTGCTTTGTCTTGCTTTCTTTCACTAAGGGACTAATTAAAATTAAGTGAAGTTGCATCAAAACCTAAGGCAAGTACTCATGTACCTAAAAATCAAAGTATAAACTTCTAGCCTTCACTGAATCCAGTAAGGAAGAAACTGGAGTTCTTGCCTATTAGAAGTAGCACATTATCCACCATTTTAATTAAATATCCATCAGGAAATAGCCTGTACATTCACTACCTGCTATTCTGAACAAATAAACTATTTCCCTTTTTTCTGAGAGGCTTTCAAAGCATGACTCATCTTGTTTCAGGAAGGCCCCTCTGAACTATTTAATACACTCAGCTGGCAGAACTACTAATTATATTACAATTTGAGACAGGTTCATTGATTTTCAATCATGTTGCCTTCATTGCTCAAATCAACAAGGCTTTATATCGCCCATTGACTCTTTCTTCACAATTCACTCACCTACTTTGAGGAGAAATGGCAATATTGCAATATCAGTAAAAAATACAAGTGGAATCCTCCTTCCTTTCACCTCCAGGGATTCAATAAAAGGAAACATGAGGATGTGCTGTATTTGGCTGATGGTATTTCAAGGGTGGTCATGGACTGCTCTGTTTCATAACCAAGTGGTCAACTTTCCTACTATATTAAGAGATTTTGGGACTTGGATGTAACTGTTGAAGGATGTACAGCTTTGTAGAACCACGATCAGAGTCAAATGTGGATGTGATATGTGGGAGCCTGACTTCTTCCTCAAGGAAAATGAAAAACCTCTGCTGGCACTAATGGAGAATTAAGGAAAGATTGTGGGTTTTCTTTAAGATCACCTGAATGAGTTAATAACAAACTTCAACTGGAAATCACTGGCTCAAGGTACCTCACACAGTGCTGTCTTTTTATATAGTCCATCATCAGGCTCCAGGCCTGGCAAAATTAAATTGTCTTAACAGTTGCTTCAGAATAAAATGAAATCTGTGTTTGCAGCTTGCTATGTGTCTGTATACCCATATGGGCATAGTTTAAATAATTACATTCACTAGCATACACTTTCCATCCATTTTTTATGGGTCTTACCAGAGAGAGATGTATTTTACTTCTGTCTCACCTACCAGCTGCCAAGTACTAACCAGAGCTGAGTCGTCAGCTTGGAAGGAAATCAGCCACGACAGAAAGCCCTCAAGTCTACTTTGGGTTTTACAGCTTTAACAGTGAGAGATTGCTCAAGTGTAATCTGAAAGGAAATGCCTCTGGGCAAAAAATGGGGACTTTTAGCAAAGGACTGGTTTAAACTTCACCTCTGCACTAGATGTGTGGGTTTACTTCCTTGTCTCATATTTCCTTCACTGGAGAAGAAGAGAAAATGTGTTGCAAGATGCAGAGCAGCGAGTAAAACACCACCCAAGATCTTTTTAATCAGGAGGTTACCAAAAATACAAGTTTGTTTTATGAAATTGAGATTTCAAATTCCAAATAAGAGCAATTTGCTGGCTTTTTATCTTCTCCTCCCATTATTGTCAGGGTTGCAGCTCCTCCTGACTTCAGGAGGTGCCAGATCAAGTGGAAGGTGAGCAAAGGAAGCGATGTGCTGCTGGAAACGGCTGGCAGCTGTCAGAGCCACCCTTGGGTTTATTGTAGAGACAGTGCCCAAGCAATTCAAGGCAATAACACTGTGAGTCAGGAGCTTCTCATTCCATCTGCACCTCAGAAAATTAATTGGAATCTCTCCGAGTCAGTGTCTCCAGGCGAGACAGGATAAAGACAGTAATTTCTGGCCACTTTGACAGGGTTTTATGAAGGTCCTGCACTCAGAGCTTGTCTCGCCTATGATTTGCTTGCTCCTAGTAACATTTTTAGAACAAAATGATTTAGGAATTGAGGTGCACTGAAAGGCTATGTGATTTATTCACACCCATGGATGAGAGGTAGTTTGTCTCCTACAAATGCATAGGAAAAACACATTACCCAAGGAGGCCAAATGCCCAAATCCTGGAGTCAACTGACAGCACTTAACGTCCCCAGGGACTTTCCCAATTCTTCAGATGGCACAACCTGCCTCTTCCAGTCCCCAAGCAATCCTGGCCCTCTCTGTCCGCAGGTTTGCCTGCCCCAGCCTCTTGCAGACAGACTTGGGTGCCCAAGCTTGCAGCTACCTACATGAAAACCAGCTTGGAACAAAGCCCATGAGGTCCCATGCCCTGTGCAGAGCTCTGCTCCTGCCAGGTTTGGGTTGGAAAGGACTTGAATGCTCATCTAGATGCAGCTGCCTGCCTGTGCCTGCCCAGTTCAAGGTAAGGTGAAGATCCCCCAGACAACTTCACACCCTTCTCTAATATATCCCAAATGGCCGAAGGCACCAAAGCAATTTTCTCACCAACCAGCTCTTGAAAG
Source organism: Coracopsis vasa (assembly GCA_026283785.1). Lineage (NCBI taxonomy): Eukaryota > Metazoa > Chordata > Aves > Psittaciformes > Psittacidae > Coracopsis > Coracopsis vasa. The sequence goes on along the minus strand of JANHGB010046479.1, from coordinate 8,788 downwards.
AGATAAAGCCCATCTCAGACACCACCCATTTAATGCTCTCAAAACCAGTGTGGGTTGATAACTTTCTTGTAAGCTTGCTTTAGGCTTTCCTAAAGGTTTTTTGCCTCACACCACATTAGCCTGCATGTGAGAAATCCTCATGTTTACCTGCAGAGCTGAAAACACAAGAGATTTATAGCGCAGAAGGCAGCTCAGGGGTCCTAGACTCTGCATCGATGTTCTGCATGGAAATTAGGTTAACTTGAAATTATAGCAAGGTGCTTTTTCCCGTGATTAATGAGGGAAGTGTTTGTTTTCACCTACCAAAGTACGTGTTGCATCCCCATTCCTGCTCTTACCATTTTCCTGCTCCTTCCATTTTTAAACATTTTATTTCTTCTCCCTTGTCTGACATAATTCATTGCACAGGCAAATTATTGCATGGAACTGCCTTGTGATAACAGCAAACCGCAGAATGCATTTTTATTGTCCTTGCTACAAATTAATACATTCCAAGTAAGCACATTTTGCTTTAAACTTGCAAAAATTTCAGCTCCAGACTTTGGAATATATGCATTATCCTTTGCTATTTCCCTTGGTGAATATATATCATTTGCTAAACATTACTGCGCCTGCAGCCAAGGGCAGTATAAAAATGCTATTATCTTAAGCAAAGTGGGAAAAAAAGAGGCATTCAAACAAGTATGAGATTGGGTAGATTGCCTACTACTGCATACTGAGTAGTACCTTGTGAGCAGACCAATTCATTACAATAAAACAGCTCAGGTGATAAAGCACATGATGAGCACAGATGGCAATATCAAGGCCCAAAGATATACATTGCTGCTTTAGGACCTATATACTCCAGGGCCTAGTAATAATTAATAGATTAATCATTTACTTGAGATGTTTTAATCTTTCCATTTATGATTCGAAAGGACTTTGCAGCGTTATATGTTTTCTCTTGAAAAGCCACATTAACAAAACATCTTTGTTTAAAACATCTCTCTGCTACTGGAAAATGTGTCCTACTGGACCCTTACAATTGTGCTGAGGATCCAATGGCTTTTTAAACCCCTTTTCCAAGAACACAATATTCTGATTTATGCTGCTGTTCTCCAGAGTGCAAGGACAAAGGGAAATGATGCCCCACACTCAGCAGCCTCTTGATCTGCAAACTATCAATTTTCATAGTTGATTACAATTTTATGAGATTCTTTATCCTCAGCAACTCTTTTTTTCCTCTTGAAAGTGATAAATTGCTTTTCCTCCCTACAGTTAGTGTATGCTGAACACACTTCCCAAGCAGTACAGCAATATCCATACGTAGGAGAGAACATAATCTTCCTACTGTTCTTGGCTTCTCCTGATCAAAGATACCAGCATGAAAGATGTATTTCTCATTCCTAAACTTTGTGCTGCCTTTCAGGGCATTCTTTTCTTCCAAAGACATTAAAGTCCAGCTGTGCAAACACACTGACCTGAATTTTACCACTGCTGTGACTCTTAAGATAGATGAGATCATCCCAAACCTACCACATCAAATGTCCCATGCAGGCTGCATTTCACATGTGTGCTTTATGCTTCTTGCCCAGATGTGAGCCAGTGGTTTGGGACATTCATCTGGTGGTCTTCACCTTTTCTGCCTAACAGCCTTCTCATCTTTCCCTAAGCATCTGGATCTGCCTGTGTTACTTGTGATATCCTGAGCCAGCTGATACAAAAGGAAGAACTGCCAGGGTTGTGTGGCACAGGCACAGCAGCAAGCATCCATAAGGACACTGTTTCCCTGCAAAGGACAAGGATATGCCTGTCTTCCCACAGGATTTACTGTGATGAGGTGAATTTCATAGAATCATGGAATGGTTTGGGCTGGGAGGGACCTTAAAGCTCATCCAGTTCCAACCCCACAATGCACCTGAAGGTGCACAACACTGTCCTGCCATCAGACCTGTTGTCACAGCATCAGCTGTTGGAGGAAGCCACGACAGAGGCAGAAAAGGAGAGAATTGAATGATACAGGCAGCCAGCCACGTCAAGAAATGCAGAACACGGCTTTGCAAAGTCTAATGGCTCACATGGGAATATCAGATGCTATAGAACAAAGATTTCTAGATCCTGCAGTGTCTCCTAGCATTGCCTAGAGTCCATAGCAGAATGCATGGCATTTTGTTGCAGTATTTATTGACTACACAGCAACATTAAAAAGCCAACATGGAAAGTGGGGATTTTTTTTGCTCTGTTAGTAAGAAAACCACATGCAGCTGCAGCGTGTAACTTCTGTTTAAAAACAAACCAGGATCTTTCAACACGTTAAATCTAAGTGGCAGGCATAAAGATGAAAGGAAGCAACCCCTCCCCACACTCCATCTAGCTTTCCTCTCATTCTGGCTTTAGTTTCAAAGCCTTTGGGCCTTATATTCTCAGTGATGATAAAGTCTATATTGCTGTCTGCCAACCAAACTCCATTCAGAGCTCATAACATATCACATAATATACACAGGATTAACTTGTTAGCTTGCTTTTCTTTCAACTGCCATTCATCAAACAAAGAGCACTCTGAGGAAGGAAACCCATTTTCCCAGCTGCAGCATGCACAATCTAGTTAACCACGTTGCTGAGAATTCACACTTTATTGTCTCAAAGATGACAAATTATTCTGCAGAAACATTAAGTCAGTTTTGATTCAAATCAACCGGATGCTTCGAGCTCTCCTCCAGGTATTTGCTGTGAGAGGGGAGCATTTACACATGTCCAGAAGAACTGAGCTGCAGCCAAACCTGAACCCCACGTCCACCACAGCACTTCTTAAAGTGCATAAATATCCCTTTTTACTGCTTCTTTTTGTGTCAGCTTCTCTCTATTAACCTGTGTGTAGCTATCTGCTCTTCCCCATTGAAAGCTCTCCTTTGTAGATGCCTGTGCACATCTAGAGAAAGAACTAAATATTAAATTTCCTTATAATATATCCTCTGGAATAAAATTACTGGATTTCCCTGTAAAATAAATACTTTCAAAGCAGAGTATGTCAAAATCTACCCATGGAGAGCAACAGGTTACTCTCTCTCCTATTCTGGAGATACTGCTGGTCATATTAGCACATATAAACACAGGTTTAAAGTTGGACATGATTTTGCTACTAGAGAGGTGGCTATTGCACTGGTTGGTCCCTCAATGAAATGCTGGTTGAAGCTAATGTAATATTAAACTAAATCCAATGGTCTGAGTTTGAGGCCAGAAGAAAGATAGGGAATGCCTGAATATAAGTTCTGTCAAGTACAAATGTGGCCCAGGGAATGGAGGTGAACCAGAATGCTGGAATATGGCCTGTGTGATTCTCTCACCTGTAAAGGGTCTGCCCTCATTTTGCAACCCTGTGGAATATCTCTTTAGCCAATGTACACAGCTCTTAGTGAAACCAAGCAGACTACAACCAGGTAATAATCTGATAGAGAGGAGCTGGGAGGAAGACAGCTCATTTTGGAAACACTGTGCTGTATTTATTTCAATATCCTGAGCTCCTTCATGCAACAGAAATGATTTTCTGGAAGAAGAAATCGTTGAAGCAACACTTCTGCTGACAGAAGTAGTAATTAGTCTACGAGATGCTTTGAAACGCTGCTCTTAACTCTATGACTCTATTGACAGCTTGTTTAACTGTTGGGACTGAAGCCCAGGTAATTATACACGTTCCTCCTTTGGTACCTTTCTTGCTGATTGCCAGTGTGGTTTCAGGAGTGAGCAGAGCCCGAGTTAGGTTCATGCTCGTGCACACACAGTTGTGTGGCTTTTCACGTCTCTGTGTGCATGAGGTTAACGCGCAACTTCGCTTACGGGAACACTTCATGGATTGTCATATATGCCATTTACTAACCATTCACCTGAAGGATGTGGGTCTGATACAGCTCTTCGTAGCCGTAGGCATGACAGGTGTAATTGCCCATGTGAATAGTTGTTACCTTGGTGATGTAGAGGGAATCGTCTTCTCCAAAGTCCTGTACGGAACAAAAGACAGGAAAGGTGCCTCATTATTTAGGAAAACCATCGTAACCACCACGTGAAGGGACACTACACACAAAACCTCTTCAGTGGGTTTAATAGCACCATGGCTCGGGAGCACAGCTTGAGCTTTGAACAGGAAGTTATAAAGTTCATAAATCAACATGCAGGGAGAAAATGAACAGCAATTTAAGAGTAAGGCAAAGCAACTCATCTGAGAACATGAACTTCTGTGCTGGCTGCTAACAAGGTGTTCTTTGCACATAAAAAGGGTGGCAATCTCCAGCTGTTTAATTTATGGAGGAATTTAGTATCTACCCTTTAGCCTTAGATGCATAAAATGCTAACTTCTGGGTGGGTTAAAGTTTCCTTTATCTATGCCTGTTCTTAGAAAACACACTGTAACCTTGATGTGATGAGAAAGAACTGAAACTGTCACTTATCTCAGACAATATCCTAGGCAGGAGACGAGCAAGCAGACAAAGAGCATTTTCTCAAACAAACCTGGTTTGATCTGCAACTGCTTGACAAGTATCTTCCTTTATCCCCTTCATCTTCCTAGATCTGCTCTTGCATTACTACAATTTTTGGTTATAGACGGGAAGAATATGAGTTATTAAAGCGGTTTTGGCACTTGAATATGTTGTACAAGTACCCTGCTTTGGACTTCATTTCAGATTATAGTTAACAGAACCACAGCACCGACGGGTGTATGAAGCGGCTTCGCTCGTTACTCCATTAATGTTCAGTCTTCTGCAGCTCCAGAATGTTTGTACTCCCATGTGAAACCAGAAGGATTCATTTAAAAAGCAGTTCATGAGCTTAAAGAGTGGTTTTTCTTTACTGAGCTCCATGTGTGAAGCATTTTAAAGTAAACTTTACAGTATTTCACTGCAGAAGTATGGGAAAATTCAACTTGGAATCAGGGTGGCACGAACCCAGTACAACAGGGTGAGTGTTGAAGAGCAGTTTTGCTCGTGAAAAACCAAGGACTTTATTATCCCATTTCCAATGTGCAGCATTTTATACATGTTACAAGGCAGATTGAGAGAGAGCACTGAGAAATACAGAGTTTACAGGCAGGACAACAACCCTTCCCAAAGCACAGACCTTAATCTGAGAGGGCACAGACATCACCACCCTGGTGGTGCTGTCTGCTACCTGGAAGCACGTGCTGCCCAGTGTATGAACATGTATGAACAACTACTATGCACAATATATGAAAGAATGAATTAATGTATGAACAATTATGAAGAATAAGAGTAAGTGCACAGATGATCCTGGAATTCAAATTCTATAATCAAAAGTATTTGAGATATTACTGCCACTTGGGTGTCAGGCAGATTTAGCATCTACACTATGGGATAAACTGGTTATGCTACCCAATATGTTATCACAGATATCTACTCAAAAATTCCCATTTCAAGCATTTGCCTGTTTGCTGGTCAGCTACATCTTTCCTGATGGAAAGTAAAGATGCATGAGTAACTGCAAACAGAAAACACATCAACCCTGGTCAAGTGATATTTGCATGAGAGAGAGAAAAAGCTTGCAGTGGAGGGGACTGAATAACAGAGTTTAAAAGTTAATCCCAAAGCAACTCAGACGGAGTTTAGATCAATAAAAGCAGGAAGGCTACTTTTATGGAATGATTTATATGGAGTTGTGGAAAAACAGGACAATAAAATCGTCTGGTTTAGGTATGCTGCTTCCTTTAAGATATCTCGGAAAAATAATATGAATGCTTGCTTTGTGCTCTGTAATTGTCTTTTTATGGACGATCTGCTTTTTCCAATGCATACAAATGTATTAATATAAGACCCTTACAAAAACAAACCGATGCAAGACTGTGGTATTATTCTCTTCCTCTCCAAACCCATTTTTCTTGTAAAGAGAAGCTTATATTGGTAAAAGCATCATTTATGACTTTTAGAAACTGTTTTCTGACTTCTAGCACATAAAGAAGGTTATCAAAGACGGTTTGGGTTAACACCATACCATTTATGCCAGGCACAGAAGGAGTTTACCTGCCCTGTATAACTTGTGCACACATGGTAAATCCACATGAGACTACAGTGTTATTAAGAATGACCTGTATTAGATGTGGGAAGGAAAAAGTGATTATGAAATTTAGGTTCCATACTGAAACTGCTGTTGCTACAAAACGAATGCTGGATTCTCTAACAAATTAATTACTTTTTCTGTGTGTTTATTGCAGCTCATGGTTTCTCCTTGTGCTTCCCTGTGGATATAATTAGTACATTAGGATTTCACAGTTCTATTTTATATATATGCATGCATTCTCACGCACAAGTGCTTTCTGTGTATTTTATAAGGGTATATTTGGAAGCGCTGTAAAAACCCAAGCCCTAGAGCATTAGGAAATGATGAGTCTGACTCTTTAATAGCCCCTAACTGTGTCACACTCACCCCAGGCAGGAGTCCTGCAGCGCAACAGAAGCCCTGGTATTCCAGCCATTTCCCACATCCCTCCAACACTGCACTGCCTGGGGAAGCTCCTAGGAGCTGCTGGGGTGTATCACTGTAGTAACTGTAAGTTAACACTGACAGCACGCTCAGCGGCTGCCTTGGTTTGCTGGGAAGCGCTCCTCGACAGTGTCTAACACCATCATGCTGCACACAGCTTGATCAAGCTGAGAAGGAACTGCAGGTCAATGAGGGCTTCTTCCCTCTCAAATACGTCTATCAGCCAAATGGAAGCTATTTGCACAAATGTTTTTAGAGGTTGAGGTTCTGAGCTCCATCCCTCCACCCCCCAAACATGCATACATAACCCTGCTGGGAGAACTCACAGGGGTGGGCAGAGGGAATGGGAAGAATTCACGCTGGGAAAAGGCAGAGGAAGCATTTCATGTGCTTTGATTTTTCCGGATGGCTTTTGCTTGCAAAGCAAGGTTTCCATCTCGCCACAAGCCTGAAAGCAGTCAGAGGGAACCAGAAACATCTATAAAACTGATGGAACATCGTTCTTTCTCTCCCTAAAACTATCTCACCTTTAAAGCAGAGTATCTGAGGCTGTCCAGGTGCCTCAGTGAGTCCTGCACAACCCCTGGAGCTGGGGCTGCCCTACTCTTACCCCAACAAATGAACTGGAGAGATATCTTTATGTATCATCCCAGACAAAGGATAGGCAACCAGGAGAAAGGCAAATAAGTAACTTCCGAGACACATCTTTCCTCATTTACCACCGAAGGTGAATTTCCTTGTGAAGAAGAAGCAGCAGAAGAGATGAAAACAGAGGCAGAAACTATTCTAAGCCCACAAACTGATGAGCTTTGCATCAAAGCAGCCAGATAAGGACAGAGTGTTCATCACCTCTGTTTTATGAAATTCATTATAAGATAATGTTACATGTTCTGGGGTAAAGAAAAAAATGATCCAGCAAGCTATGCTCATAATTTCTCCTAATTGATAAGGTTGACTGGTGGCAGATGATAAATCGACTTCGCCAGCAGTTTGTCTCATGTTTTCTCTCCCTTGTTCGAATCAAAAGTTCCCTGTCCTTCATGAGCTGCTTTTCTGTCTTGCAGTTACCCTTCAAATAAAGCGCTGATTAAGTGACCTCAGGATGTGTTTAAACTTTCCCAGATTAAAACCTTGCCCCACGCTGCATTTTAAATTGATAACAACCCAGTAAGCTGAAAAATCATAACAAGAAAACGTTGCTTCTGCACGCAGTCAATCTCAGACAGAAAAGCAGATCCCAGCAAATGGATACGTGGGTTTTCTTGTGTTGTGTTTCCTTTCCATCACTACTCATTACCCAAAGCATCGATCTCTCCAAACAGCAGGTTTTTCATATTTATTTATCCCATCCCTCCCTCCTAATGCATTCCCTGGTCATGCAATCTGCCGCGGCTCGCAGACCCCGCGCTTCCAAATGGGTAAAACATTGCATATTGCTTGTACATCTTGTTTCACATTCTGTCTCCAGTGAAATCCAATATGTGATTGGAATGCCACAAATCTCCTGCCCTGACACCCAGGAAGGCAGCCGGCCGAGAGGGAGCCCACATTAACCCAGGGCTGATGGAGGGCGCAAGGCATCAACTGCCTTTTTTTGCCTCTTTCAGATGCTTTTTCATGAAGCTTTTTAACACGTCTGGAGGTTGCTCCAACACAGAACAGAAACATATTTAAAATCCTTCACATTCTTGGCCAAGTTCCCTGTTTTCCAGGAAGTCTGAGGAGGAATTAGCATAAGGTACATTCAGATTGTTTTGTAGGATAACTTCCAGTTACTTGAGGGAAAAAATACTTGTCTTAAAGCTATAAATAGGAAGAAGGAACAGAAAAACAAGCCCCAATGACATGAAACTGGACAATCTCCCCATCTCCCCAGCTATCAGCAAACACTGGCATAAATCACACTGCAGAATAGCATGTGCCAATGCCCAGAACATTAGATTCTAAACCTGACTTAAACCACCTCAGTTAGATACTGAACGCTCCTACTAGATGTTGGGGTGAGTCCTGAAAATGGGTGATACACCCTCACCATCCTGGTTTAAAAGTGTTCATCACAGAAATAATGACAAAGGGAATGGAGTTCCCTGGGTGGTTTCTTCTCTTAGGAGAAACTTACCGGTTGTTGGGGCTTCCTTACAAATAAACATTATCATCATCATGATCTCAGGGGAGACCTTAGAGCAGTCTTCCAATATAAAAGGGCTGACAAGAAACCTGGAGAGGGGCTTTGGACAAGGGCCTGCAGGGACAGGACAAGGGGAATGGCTTTAACCTGCCAGAGGGGAGACTGAGATGAGCTCTTAGGCAGAAGCTCTTCCCT